>BLSH010079937.1:15622-59168 GCA_018402905.1 Glandirana rugosa | reverse complement strand
TCGGTCACCTGTACCATGAACAAACATAACTGATATATTTTAATGTTCCAATGGAATTAATTCTATCTACCCATTATGAATCATACTCAACATTTTATACAAAACAAAGAATACAAACACGTAAATACACTCAAATTGTAACCTTTTCAATTCATTACTTTGACTTCTTTTTCAAGACATTTCAACATTTACTCTTTTCACTCTTTTTCTTCCCAATATAACATCCATGACTTTGACTATTTTACCGTATAAGTTAGAAAGATTTTGTCTCGAACATTATAAAGGAGGAGGGGCCAGGGGAGGAGTACTGAAATGGTAATTCTAGTTACCGTGTCCCTGGTATGTGTGGAAGGACCAATGGTTGTGCCATTGATCTTAATGGTAAAGTCATGAGGAGGGGACCGGGGAGGAGGAAATATTACAAGCTCTGTTTTAGAAAGATTGAATATGCCATTTTATCAGTTTCAGTACCTACAATATAACCCTTCTTTTTCTCACTTTTCTCATTTACAACTTTACAGAACTTTTTCTTCAGTTTCATTACTTAACTTTTCCAATGTTAAACTCACATAAATGCACAAACATAAGAAACAAAACATATTTTACAACTCATACTAAGTATTACCCATCTATCTTAATTAAGGTAACCTTGTAATTTTATATAGTCAATACAAACAAGTACCATGTCCACTGGCTAGCTTCAAACAATTCTGACATACAGATAACAATCAATCTGAATGATCAGCTCATCGTTTTCAATATTCAAAATAGTCTCATTGCTCTGAAACTTCTAAAGTCCAGAGACCAATGTTAGAGACCAATGTTATTACTATTACAATTAAGGCTCCCTGAAGATACAACAGTTTCAATTGTATAACACTAAAAATAAATCTGCAGCGCCTATAATGGGGGGTTGAGTACCAAGGGGAGAAATGGTAAATCAAAATAACATCCAGATATTCAAATAGGAGTTCTTCTCTACATGTATAACATCCAAATATTCAAAATGGAAGTTCTTCTCAGCATGTGTTTCAATACAGCAACATCATAAATGGCGACCCACGTTCTAAGGTAATGGATGTGTGCTGACCAGAACCAGGTAGTACATGCGCGGAGGTCTCTATCGGAATAGATGGTCACTCTCACGGATTACCCGATGGCATGCAGGGGAAGGATATCACGTCCAGATATGATGTTTCCGCCTACTTTTGGCTCCACTGTAGAGGGCTCTCTGGCTCCACAATATGTAGGATCCTGATGAGACTCCAAATGGGACGCTCCACTCCTCCGGGAGGGGAGCTGGGAGAAGGAGGGGGTAGGGAAGAGAATACGGCTCCAGACCTTAACCACAAGGTTTCAGGGACTCATCCAATATGTGCCCACTAGTCAGAGATGTCGGCTCAGGAGAAGAGTTTGCAGTAGCGGGCGGCAGCGCAGCAGAATCTGGGTGTGGCCAAGCGGTGTAAGGGGCGTGGCCCCTCAGGAGCCGGGTGAGGCCTCCGTGCAGGCGGTGTCGTTGGTTGCTATAGTGACGGATTCCAGGTTCAGTCGGGCGGGCCGGGGTCTGTGCAGGATGTAAAGAATAGAATGTTCCCGGAGGGGTCCAGGGCGGTAATGTGGCCTAGTAGTGGTGCAGGCAGCGGGAAAGCCCAGATAGAATCGCCAAGCAGACCAGTCACAGAGGCCGAACGCAGAATGATTGGTCTGGCTTATGCAGCAGACAACCTCTCTTACGGCCCTGGTTCCAGAACCCCTGATAGAGCAGACAAGGAGCGCTGGAGCACAGGGGAGCATGAGGGCTGGATAGGACACTGGTGATGGTAAGATGTCATCCAGAAGGTCATGCAAGATGGAAGAGTAGTGAGACAGGCAAGGTTGATAACATGCGGGCTGAGCAGTACAGGAGGAGCAGGCAGTCGGGTGGTCAGGTGCAGGCAGGGTCGTTAACAGGCAGGCAGATTGAAGTACACAGGGATCAGACAGAAGAGTGGTCGTAGGCAAGCCGGGGGTCGGTGCAGGCACAGTTCAAGCAGATGCGGGTTCAGGCCGGGTCACAGGTAACAGGTAACTCAGAACGGGTCGCTCAGGAACACGGTAATGCTGTAGAATGGACAGCACTTGCTGACAGGAGCACAGCACTTTATTTGGACTTTATTTTAAAAAAAATTTCTACTATGCTATAATGTATTTATTTATTGCATTTATGTGAAATTGCATATATTGAAACAGAGGGATCACTGTAAGCTTTGTTTGAATTTACTCACACACAATTAGGTTTTCGTAGCAACTGGGCTACAGCAGCAGCAATTGTTTTTAATGCATGCAGTTATTGTTTTCATGAATAGGTGCACATATTGAACTATGATTATGAAATAGGGGAACTATTATAGATTATAGATTGCAAGCGCTGTTTGAACACACAAAAACATAAATTGTTCACACAATGTTGATAGGGAGTCCATGCAGTCGGGCCACTTCCTTGATAAATGTCCCTGCCGTTGCAGTTGCCGTAGGAGTGCCCTTCATTGGAATGAAGTGGGCCATTTTGGTGAGGCGATCCACAATGACAAAAATGGAATTGAATCCTTCAGATGGGGGTAGTTCCACAATAAAATCCATCGATATGTGTGACCATGGCCGTTCAGGAATGGGCAGCGGGTTTAACAGACCCCATGCTTTTGCCCGGCTGGCCTTGTGTTGGGCACAGAATGGACAAGCGCTGACATATTTCCAGCAGTTCTTGTCAGCAGAAGGCCACCAAAAGGAGCGCGACAACAGTTCTGCAGTCTTACGACCGCCAAAGTGTCCGGCCAATTGGTGGTCGTGACAGAGTCCCAGCACTGTTAAACGCTGTTGTTCTGGAATGAAGAGTTTATCCTGGAACCACCACAGTCCATCTTTTAGTGTCAGCCTGGAATCAGGAGACGTGGTTGATCCCGCCAGGGACCGCTTAACTCGAGCCAGCAAATCCTCCTGCAGTAGCAAGAAGCTCCGGGATGGGAGGATGGTATCAGGTGGCGTGGAGTCACTGAACATCCTGGACAGAGCGTCCGGCTTCACGTTCTTCGACCAGGGCCTGTAAGTGATATGCAGGTTAAAACAAGAGAAAAATAGAGCCCATCGTGCCTGGCGTGGTCTCAGCCTTTTAGCAGTGCACAGGTACTCTAGGTTCTTATGGTCAGTGAATACCATGACAGGGTGCAAGGCTCCTTGCAGCAAATACTGCCATTCCTCCAGGGCGGATTTGATTGCCAGAAGTTCCCAGTCTCCCACATCATAATTCTTTTCTGGCGCTGTGAGCTTGCGGGAGAAGAAAGCAATGGGGTGAAGCGGGGCCTTGGGACCCCATCTCTGGGATAGGACTGCTCCCACTGCTGTCTCAGAAGCGTCCACCTCCAGAGTATAAGGCAGAGCCGAATCTGGGTGTTTGAGAACAGGGGCCGTGGTAAACAGTTCCTTGAGCTTCTGGAAGGCCATTTGGGCCTCAGGGGACCAGTGGAAATGGGAGCCCTGTTTAGTGAGTTGGGTGATGAGTGCGATCACCGCAGAGAATCCTCTAATAAATTTCCTATAGAAGTTGGCAAACCCGATGAACCGTTGGACCCCTTTCCTGTCCACGGGAGCTGGCCAATCCACAATTGCAGCGTCTTTCTGTGGATCCATGGTTACCCCAGTGACTGAGATGTCGAAGCCCAGGAATGAGATTCGGGAACACTCAAAGGCACACTTTTCAGCCTTAGCAAAGAGTCCATGCTGCCGTAGACGTTGTAGGACGCACCTGACATGCCTGCGATGATCCTCCAGGGAAGTTGAAAAGATGAGGATGTCATCCAGGTAAATGATGACGAACTGATCCAAGTAGTCACGAAACACATCATTTACTAAGTGCTGGAAAGTGTCTGGTGCATTGCAGAGCCTGAAGGGCATCACTAAGTTCTCAAAGTGGCCGAAGCGCGTCCGGAAGGCAGTCTTCCACTCATCGCCCTGCGGATCAGGTTATAGGCTCCCCGAAGATCAAGTTTGGTAAACACAGCAGCGGTTCTTAGTCTTTGAAATAACTCAGGGACCAGTGGCAAGGGGTACCAGTTCTTAATGGTAATCTTGTTAAGGTCCCGATAGTCCATGCAGGGTCTGAGAGTGTGGTCTTTCTTCTCCACGAAGAATATTCCAGCTCTTGCAGGGGAAGTGGAGGGCCGGATTAACCCTTTCTGAAGGTTATCATCCAGATAAGCCTTGAGAGCTTTCAGTTCCAACTCAGAGAGCGGGTAAATTCGGCCAAAGGGTACTTCTGCCCCCGGTAGCAGCTCTATCGGGCGATCGTACGACCTGTGAGGTGGGAGAACATCTGCCCATTTCTTGCTGAACACATCCAGAAACTCATGGTAGGCAGATGGAACAGCGAGACGGGTTTCGTTATCAGAATCAGGGTCCAGACAGAGCACTGAAGAGAGGAATTCCAGAGCTGGTGGCAAACAGTGTTGCTGACAGTATGAGGAGAGAAACTGGACCTCTCCCGAGGGCCAGTCAATGGTAGGACAGTGTGCCCGGAGCCATGGCAGACCCAAAATGACTGGGCACAGAGGGGACGTTATGGCGTCCAATGACAGATGTTTCATGTGTCCGCCAGCTGTCTGGGCAAGAAGAGGCACTGTCTCATGGGTGACTGCTCCGGATTTTATGGTGGACGCATCCGCCAAGCGGATGGCCATCCGGCGGGTCTTAGGCTTGAGTGGGATCTGGCGCTGAGCTGCAAAAGCCAGATCGATGAAGCACCTACAGGCCCCGGAATCCAGGATAGCCGGGACCTGGAGGTTCCCACCAGGGAGCTGGATATGCAGTGGCAGAATGAGATGTTTGGAGGGATCGGCCAAAGATAACAGTTCTCCAGGGGTATGGCGGAGCCTGTTTCCCTGCTTAGCCAGACAGGACCTGACATGGTGTCCGGGGCCACCACAATAGAGGCAGAGGTTGGAAGTCAGACGTCTGTGTCTCTCCTCAGGGGAGAGAGCTGGCCGGGAAGGTCCGGGCTCCGTCCGGATGTCAGTCCAGATGTCAGTCGACCTGGATGGTCAGGTTGATCAGAGCTTCCAATGTCGGGGGGGGCTCCCACACGGGCCAGCTGATGTCATCGGTGGCTTTGCTGGAGTGTGTGGAGAGCAGCCTCAGCTGTAGCAGCCTGGAGGGGGTCCTCATACAACCGAGCCATGGACTAAAAGAAAAGGACGAGGTTGGTGGTCTCGGGAGCCCCATGTTCCAGCAGCCGGTGAGCCCATGCTTGTGTTTCATTCCTTAGCAGCGAGATGACCAGTCCCACCTTAGTAGCTTCTGACGAGAAGGTGCGGGGCTGCAGGTAGAAGTACAGTTTGCATGCAGTGCGAAAAGTCCAGAGCTTCAGGCGGTACCCCGTGAACCGCTCGGGCAGGGGTACCTCGGGTTCACTAGGCATGGTTAGCAGGGTGTGAGCATCCAGCTGGCTGGTGCTGACAGGCAATGTGAGTTCTCGGACTTGGTTCTCCAGCCAGGTGTATTCCCCTTGTAAGTCCCTCACAGCCTGGGTGAGCCCGGCTAGGTGCGTACTCAGATCTTCCATAGGAGAGGGCCACTGCGCAGACTCGGACTGGCTGTCCGTTGCTGTCACGTACCTGATGGTGGAGTCTGTATTATGCAGTAGGCAACCTCTCTTACGGCCCTGGTTCCAGAACCCCTGATAGAGCAGACAGGGAGTGCTGGAGCACAGGGGAGCACGAGGGCTGGATAGGACACTGGTAATGGTAAGATGTCGTCCAGAAGATCGTGCAAGATGGAAGAGTAGTGAGACAGGCCAGGTCGATAACATGCGGGCTGAGCAGTACAGGAGGAGCAGGCAGTTGGGTGGTCAGGTGCAGGCAGGGTCATTAACAGGCAGGCAAATTGAAGTACACAGGGATCAGACAGAAGAGTGGTCGTAGGCAAGCCAGGGGTCGGTGCAGGCAGAGTTCAAGCAGATGCGGGTTCAGGCCGGATCACAGGTAACAGGTAGCTCAGAACGGGTCGCTCAGGAACACGGTAACGATGTAGCACGGACAGCACTTGCTGACAGGAGCAGGAAGTTCAAATAGAGCTCCAGACCTTTGTTTTGTATTGTTTAGCCAGCTAATGGAGTTCAGTTTGTGTAAACTCCCGAACTTCTTCAAATTCAACATCTCTGGGGTTGTGATAATGCACCTCCACATCTGCCATATCCTCTCTATCATGTTGTCTTTTCCTATGCTTAGTAATGAGAGGTCTGGCACACCTTTTCTTTCCCAATAGCAGATCATCATCTGACATATAAAACTCTATCTCCTCATCCTCACTATTATCTGAGGAGAACACATTCTCACAATCCCAGTTTTGGGATGTGACAATGGCACGTACCCTGGCTTTACTAACAAGTTTATGGCCATTCCTTTTCCTTAAGGCATTAATTGATTTGGTCATGAGGGCTGCACACTGCTCTTGCATATCATCAGCCCACTAGCAGTTGTATGAACACACTCTGAAGTGACTGCTAGCTTGTCTTTTAATACCTTTATTTCTGTCTCTGCCTTCTCCCTCCTTTGTGATTCAGTATAGAGAGCATGAAGAAAATACTAACCCACTATGGACACTGTCCTCTTCTCTTTTTTAACGTAAATCCAACCCCTTAAGGCTAAAATCTACAAAATGATCTGAGACTTTAACAACCCAAGTCTTATTCAAGGGAGAAGCATTTTTTACAAATTCTTTAGCATTGTCTCTAGCTTAGATTGGTAAGCTGCACACTTCCTTCTGGTCACCAGAAACCTCTGCAGCCTTGCTTTTACTAAACATTTTACGCAGCTTTTTTACCCAGCGCAAGCTACATAACACACCACAGAAAAACAGGTCTGCTTCAGTTGAACTATAGTGCAGATCCCGGACGAGCCCCCAATTGTTTTGCTTGCGTCTAGATAGCAAGGTTCATTTGTGGTATAAGCAAGCAAGCTCAGACCTGTGCAGTGTATAAATGAGCTTTTACTGAACAAAAATGCTGTACATACAAAACAGTTACAATATTAGGAATGCAGTACAAGACTGACAGATATTTATAGCAAATTAACAACTTAGCAAACAAACTAACTATAGTCTGTAACAGTAGAAATACGCTTAAAAATTACTTAACTTAGGTTACTGTGTATATGTGATCTCCATTGGCAATGAGGACCCCAAAGCTTCTATAGCAGTTGCTGGTAGATCAGGCGAAAGCGTCTTTGCTGGTTGCAAACTGTCCCTGGTGTTTAAGGCATGATAAGAGTCCCATGGTGTTATGCCTGACAACTCTTTTTATGTGGGCTTGTGTTGACAATGGTTACAAACTCATTTATCTTAACAACCAACTGCCATCTGACCCATTGTTTCAGGACAGTCTGTGTTACCAAGGCATTCGTTTGAGAAGCATCTTCAAGCAAACCTGCAGTAACCTAAATTCTATTCTGAGTCTTATAGGAGAAATCATATTTTATATCAAATACAATACAGACCTGGATTAGCCTCTGCAGTTTCACATCTCTCTTGATGCACATAAACGTTATCCTTATGTTGAAATGTAGCATTAGATATTTCATCAGATTGTTCCTTCTTATTAAAGTGGTACGAAACCTTTTCTTTGATTTTTTTTTATTTGAGATTTTGAAAATCTTTTCATAAACTGTGAGTAGGCAGCTTTTATTTCAGAAAAAAATGCAATAATACAAGCTTGCTTGCGGTTTTCTACCAAATATGCACTGCGCTGCACTGGTGCAGCTCGTCGTGCATTTTTAGCACACTTTGGCTGTGCCTGAATGACTGGCTCAAGTGTGCACGTCCAGAATGACATCATCACGCACCAGCTAATCAATAGGCCCAACACCTGAGAAGATGATACCGGCTGGCGAGGGATGTAACTGCTGTATCGCAGGACGATGGAGATGAATATCTTTAGAGGTTTCGTTTTTTAGTTTAAGGGAGGCATCTGGAACCTTTAACATTTGTCTACAGAAGTCCCAGCATATGGGGCAGTCTCACTCAACTAACAAGTCATATTGCAAACCTGGCATCACTTCAACCTCTAGTGAAGCATTTTCCACTGGGGTGGACAAGGTTACACAAACCACAGTAGGGTCTTTCACATGCATGACACCTACTTGTTTCCAGGTATCAGCTTTCTCCACAACTTGTCAGTTTGCAGAAGGGTAGTAACGCTCCCAGAGTCAAGGAGTGGGACAACCTGTTCATTAACCTGCACCACGCACTCATGCAGATTTACAATTTTAGCAGTACATGAAAGAAATGCATACATGTAGTATTGTTGGACTAAGTTACATTCTATCAGCATGCATTTTGGATGTCTACAATCAGAAAAGGGGCCAGCACATCTGCCCAGTCTGTTTCAGACAGTCCTCTAGTGGCAACCCACTCAAAAAGCACCAGATACCCTTAAACCCTGTCAGCCATGGTAATTTTTTGTAAGGCCCCTTGCATGGATTTCTGTCGGTCAGCTGGTATACTGGAGATGGATTGGAACCTCAGAGCTTGCTGGGTCATTATATTTTGTAGGACCAGAATCTGTCAAGCCAGCAAACAGTTAGTTTTTATTGCACTGCATTGGTGAATGCCAACTTTTAACCAGTTCTTCCATTTGTTTTTCTGCTGATTTTATTGCTTGTGCAAGTTTAATTTAGAACATAGGATTTGTCTGCACCCCTCAATCTGCTCACATCCTCCAACAATTTTGGGTATCAGGGGGAAAACAGGAGCCAGTAACACAGTTCTGCAAACTTAAGTCCACTTTCTTTGTCATCAAGCACAAAGAAAAGACTTTCTTCATCACATTTACAAAACAAACATGCATCCTTTAGTGCAGTGTAGTTTGTTGTACCATAGTTACAAGGCTCAGCATCCTGGAGAGAGTCCAAGACATGCACTTCTTTCAAGCAGCCCAGTTTAACAGCTTTTTCCTGGGATGCAGGCTTCCAAAATGACCCTTCCTTAGCCCCGCCTTAAGCTATAGCAGTGTTTCTCAACTCCAGTCCTTAAGGCGCCCCAACAGGTCATGTTTTCAGGCTTCCCATTATTTTGCACAGGTGATATGATCAGTTTCACTGCCACAGTCGTTTCATCTGAGGGAAATCCTGAAAACATGACATATTGGGGCGCCTTGAAGACTGGAGTTGAGAAACACTGCCCTATAGTATGAATAGCAAATCAAATATAGGGATTGCGGCAGTGCTAGGCCCTGCCACTGTGTGAGTATGGGCAAAAGGCAAACAGTGCAGTTGTTGGAAGTTCAACAGCATACATAGCTCCCAACTGTCCCTGATTTGGAAGAATGTCCCTCTTTCCTCCTCATTTGTCCATCAGATTTCTAAATCGCTGCATTTGTACATTTCAAAACCCAGTATAAAGGAATAATAGTGGTTAAAAAAAACACTTGTGGGTTTAACAAATCTTTTTTTTGTATAATTCTCTATAAGGGGGCGTGGCCGTGGGGGGGGGGGTTGTCCGATGCCTACATACTTTTGCTAATAGGTGTCCCCCATTCCCATCTCAAAAAGTTGGGAGGTATGAGCATATTGTCACGTACCTGGGGGTAGAGTCTGGCTTATGCAGTGGGCAACCTCTCTTACTACCCTGATACAAGAGCCCCTGGTAGTGAAGACAGGTGGTTCGAGAGTGCAGGATGGCACGAGGGCTGGACTTGGTCACAGATGGCAGGTGAAGGTCCACTGAAGACTCGTGTAGGCAGAAGAATAGTGATGCAGGCCAGGTCAGTAACAGGCTGGCGGTGTAGTACAGATGGGTCAGGCAAGCGGATGGTTGGGCACAGGCAGGCAGCAGAAGCACACAGGGATCAGGTAGGAGCGGAGGCGCAGGCAAGCCAAAGTCAGTGCAGGCAGATAATAAGCAGAGCCAGAAGGAAGCCGGGTTCGCAGGTAACAGGAAGTTCACTAAAGCAGATCACAGGGGTCACAGGTACAGGGAATGCTGTAGAACGGACAGCACCTGCCACCTGGTGCTGGCCGTTCAAATAGGCTGTTTGGCGCCATTGGCGGCACGCACACGCATGCAGGCATGCCGGCTGGAGTTCCAGGTTGCAATTCCTGACATTGCTCCCCAAGGGGCAGCCTCCGGATGCCCCAATGGGCCCTCTTAGCTGGATGGTTCTTCCAGAAGGTTTTGACTATTTCTTCAGCATGCAGATTGCTTTCTGTCTCCCAAGAGCTTTCTTCAGGCCCGTACCCTTTCCATTTCACCAAGAATTGTGTAGTGCCCCCTCTTCTTCTGCAGTCAAGGATGGTTTCCACCTCAAACTCCTCCTCTCCGTCCACTAAGACTGGTTCTGGTGGGGCAGTCCTCCGCTCAGGAAAAGGATCCTTAGCCACTGGCTTGAGCAGGTTCACATGAAATACTGGGTGAATATAAAGCAAAGGAGGTAGGTCAAGTTCGTATGCCACCCTGTTGATCTTCCTTTTCACTGGAAGGGGCCCAATGCATTTTGGCCCTAACTTTTTGGAGGGGCAGGATAACCTCAGGTTTTTGGTTGCTAACCAGACCCGTTCACCGGGTTGTAGATCCAATTCTCCTTGTCTCCCTTTGTCAAAGTTTCTTTTGTTGTGTTCCTGGGTCTGAGAAAGAGAGTCTCTTGTAGGAGCTTGTTGTTCTTTTCCAGGAACTGGGTGATTTCTTGTACAGCAGGCAACGCACTCTCTGTCAGCAGGTTGGATGGTATCCGAGATTCGTTGTTATAGGTGAATTTGGCTACTGGTAGCTGGGAGACCCAGTCGTCTTGGGAGAACGAGGAGTAGCAGCGGAGGTGCTGCTCGAGGGTCTGGTTGGTCCTCTCTGTTTGGCCGTTTGACTGTGGATGGTAGGCTGATGAGAATGCTAGGTCAATTCCCAAAGTAGAGCATAGGGACCTCCAGAACCGAGATGTAAATTGCACCCCACGATCCGACACTACTGGTGGGGATTCCGTGGAGACAAACCACATCCCTAATAAATGTTTCTGCCGTCTCAGTTGCCTAGGGGGTGCCTTTCATGGGCACAAAGTGGGCCATCTTGGTGAGGCGGTCGACCACCACAAAGATAGTGTTGAAACCTGCAGAGGCAATTCGACTATAGAAATTTGAGACCAGGGTCGTTCTGGAATAAACAACGGGTTCAACACACCCCAAACTTTGGACCTTTTCTGCCTTGTTTCTGGTGCAGGTGGGGCAAGTGCCAACATACTTTTTGCAATCTTCGTTCATGAGAGGCCACCAGAATGAGCGTTTTAGCAGCTTTGCAGTCTTGCGGCTGCTGAAATATCCGGACAATCTAAGATCGTGGCATAGTTCCAGGACAGTCAAGCGCAGTTCCTCTGGGACGAAGATTTGGGTACCCAACCACCACAGCCCATCTTTCATAGTAAGTCTGGAGTATGTTGGTACGGAGGGCCCTGCTGGAGAGCCTGATCTGGGTTAAGAGATCTTCCTGGGTCAGCAAGAAGCTATGAGCAGGCAGAATTGTGTCTGGAGGAGACGGGTTCCCCGGTTCATGGAACATCCTGGATAAAGCATCTGGCTTAACATTCTTGGACCCAGGCTTGTCACCCTACAGTGCCTCGCCTACAGTGCCTCGCCATGGCCTGCCGCAGCCCCAGGAAGTACCCCCATCTGTGCTGTGTATGGACTCTGACACCGATCAGGAAACCCGAACTGCTGTCCCCACTGTTTACCATGATTTTCTGGACGTATTCAGCAAAAAGGGGGCAGATGTTCTCCCACTGCACAGATCCTATGACTGCCCGATTGACCTCCTACCAGGGGCTGAATTCCCTTTTGGCAGAATCTTTCCACTTTCCTAGTGGAATTGGCAGCCCTCAAGGCCTATCTCGACGAAAACCTAGAGAAGGGTTTCATCCGACCCTCCACTTCCCCTGCAGGAGCAGGGATATTCTTTGTCGAGAAAAAAATCATTCCCTCAGGCCCTGTATCGATTACAGAGATCGCAACAAGATCATCATCAAAAATCGGTACCCCCTGCCACTGGTTCCGAAATTCTTCCAGAGATTGAGCTGTGCCACCGTATTCACCAAGCTACTGGACCTTCGCGGAGCCTACAACCTCATCTGCATATGGGAAGGGGACGAGTGGAAGATGGCCTTCCGGACTCGGTTCGGCCATGACGAGTACCTCGTCATGCCCTCCGGGCTTTGTAATGCCCCTGCCACGTTCCAGCACCTGGTGAATGATGTCTTCCGGGACTACCTGGACCTATTTGTGGTGATATACTTGGATGACATCCTCATCTTCTCTCCCTCTCTAGAGGAGCATCGCAAGCATGTGAAGTGTGTATTCAGCCACCTCCGGCAACACTGCTTACATGCAAAGGATGAAAAATGTGCCTTCAAGGGTGCCAGTATTTCCTTTCTGGGGTTCAACATCTCTATCACAGGGACAACTATGGACTCTCAGAAGGTCTCAGCTATCCTAGACTGGCCAACGCCAATAGACAAAAAATGAGTTTAGCACTTTGTTGGATTCGCAAACTTTTATAGAAAGTTCATCAGGGGATTCTCTGCTGTCATCGCTCCTATAACACAACTCACCAAACAGAGCTCCCATTTCCTCTGGACTCCTGAGGCCCAACGGCCTTTATGACATTAAAGAAATTGTTCACCTCAGCTCCTGTCCTCAAGCACCCTCATCTGGCTCTACCTTATATTCTAGAAGTGGATGCTTCAGAGACTGCCAAAAGCCTCACTTCACCCCATTGCCTTCTTCTCTCGGAAACTTACACCACCCAAGAGAAACTATGACGTTGGGGACAGAGAACTCTTAACTATCAAATCTGCCCTGGAGGAATGGCGGTATCTTCTGAAGGGAGGCTCACATCCTGTTCTGGTTTTCATTGACCACAAGAACCTAGAGTATCTGCGAACTGCCAAGAGTCAAACCTTGTCAGGCTCGGTGGGCACAGTTCTTCGCTCACTTCCAACTCGTGGTCACCTAATATTCTATACATTTCTTTGAGATAGTTGTCCTTATCTAGGACATCTATCCCACCACCTTTATCAGCAGGATGTATCACAAGATTCTTTCTTTCGCAGAGATTTTAAACCCAAATTTAGCTTGGAGTTACGTGGATATGGTTTTATCTTGAGATTATCCAAATCTCGAAAAACGAGTACTTTAAAAACATTAATGGAGAGGCTGTTTGAGTTGGGGGATTGAACAGTGACGGGTTTGATTGGCCCGAATGTATTACCTCTGAAGAATAGGTTCTTGAGGGTTTAGCAATGGGGTTTGTGATGAGGTACCTTTGGATATTTAGTTTTCTGATATACTTTTGTATGTCTTTAAACGTATTGAATTCATTTAAACATTTGGGGGGTGCAAATTTCAATCCTTTGTTTAAAACATGGGTTTCATCCTTAGTGGGGTTAAAATTCCAGAATTGCTTATGTCCATTTTCTTTTTTTGTCTCTGGATTCTCCTCCCCCTCTAGTGCCTCTCTTTGTTCTGGGCTTCCTCTCCTTGTTGACCCTCCTCTGAGAAAACCCCAATTGTTATATGTTTCAGTTTGGTTTTGATTATAACCAAAGGAAGGATGGTCATAATTATATTCCCTTTCATCGTAGGAGTCCCTACGATTCCTTATGGGGGAAAATCTGTTGGATGGATTGGAAATCTGGAGGGGTTAGGAGAATAGTATGTAACATGATCCTGCCTGTATGTTTTGTGTTGTTGTGGGGGAGGAGGTGATCTTCTATTGGATCTATTCCTCTGGTGGTAATATCTACCCCGAGTATTTGAATGATGACCCCCTTCCTTTAGTATGGCCACCCCTTCCTCTGCCATACTGGTTCAGGGCATTGTCATAATGTTGGTAAGGGGATCTATAACTAGGGTTTCTCCCTCTATGGTATTCAGAATTTCCTCTATTTGTTGGTCTACCTGGGCCCTAAGGACCTGTAGACCTACCGGGGGGAACTGGAATGTTGTCCCTATTGGTATCCCTATTTTGGTTACCCGTATTCTCATTTGTTGAGGGTGGCATAGCATTTTCTTTCTTTTTCCATTTAAACACAGATCCTGATCTATAGTCCTCTACATCTCGTGCATATTTTTTATGTTTTTTTAGCACGTTGGTGTTTTTCTTCTTTCTCTAGATGTTTTTTTTGGTTAGTGGAAAGGGAACCATATTCGACCAACCCTTAAAAAGGTAGTAGTTTTTCTTTCAGTTCCTTTATTTCAGTGTCTAGTGCTGATAGTCTGACCTTTTTTTATGGATACCAAATTTTTTAAGTAGTTTAATACCAGTATCATTAAAATAGTTAAACCAAGCTTCAAAGTCTTGGCCACCTTGTTCGGGGCAAACCTTTGGCTCCCTGGAACCATCTGTTCGGTAAAGTATTGGTTCAAGAAGGCTATGTCCCATTCTAAGTTCAGCTCAGATACCATGAGATTTTTCAATCTCATAAAAAGGCTATTTCAGTGTCACCACTGGTGGCTATAAAAACTCCTTCGGTAGTGAGTGTCCTAGCTGAACAATATTCAAAAACATCCATGTTCTGGTTAAATACAAAGCTGCAATATTAATGTTTGATGCAATGATGTGCAATGATATATCGTAGGGGAAATATTGTGCTAAGTATAAAGTCTAAAACAGCAGCTAACACCACAATCAAACAACTCGTGCAAGTGAACTGGGGGTTAAAGTGCAGCGCTTATTTGAGACTAAATCAGTGTACCATACACATGAAATATTATATGGTGGATTCATATACAAAAAGATTACATATATATATACGTCCAGAGAGAAGGAGTTCACCTTGAGATTCAATCTCCCTCTTAACTGGGGTACACACAAGAAAAAGTACCTTTTATGTCAACAACATGATAATAAAGTCCATAAGCCAATAAAATAGAGTGCAAAAAGTGCAAAAATTATATATATGAAGGGTAAAAATATTTTTTGCATCTTTAAAACGTAAAGATTTTGATAAAAGTTTATGAAAGTTCTAAAGGTGACATGAAGAATCATTAGGTGCAGAAATGTAGCCACTGTAAATCTCCAAAGTGAGTATGGGACACCACCACCAGAAAGACTGAAGGCTTACCAGAATGCCAACAACAATACGCCTGCGATAAATTAACCGTAGGGACCTCTCCAAGAGTGGATAAAATCAACTTATTCCTTTGTTGGTACCGCAATGTAAGCATGCGTGGTCCTGGTATGGCCTTTTACGGGATAGCCCAAAAGTTAGTCTCCGCTATTCTTTCCTCTGGATGTCCTCACACAAATCCAAAAAGAGCAAAAGAACCTCACATAGTGTGAATCCATTTAAAATTAATTTATTAAAAGAGAAAATATTGCACTAATATCAAATCTGCAAACAACAAGCTTGTCAAATTATCAATCAAAAACAGCGCAATAGCCTGGGGTTAGCAGTCACCCCACATATTTCATCCTCATGGACATCATCTGGGGTTACTGACCCTCCAGGATGTTGCGCTTTATATAGAGTGTCAATAATTAGTTATAATATTGGATACAGTACTTGTGAAAGATGGCGATCTTGTATGAGTTCCAAGCCTCTATATCAACTTCATTGAAAGATGGCATATAGTACTATGTAGTAGTATGTAAATTGTGAATATAAATCAACAGTAATGTTATTAATATTAAATATTAAATGAGGCATATTTAATATTACCCTTTACTTGGCACATCCTGATTTTAATTTGGGTTGTACATATAATACTGCGTGCCAGTCAAGCCTCGATTTGGGATAAAAAATATATTCAAGGAGCTGAGCATGTGCCGAACGGCTACGGTGCATGAACGGATCGGACATAGCTCCGTCACAGACACGACGTCTGTATATTGCTGATGACAGAGCTAGATGCACACACGCCAAAACGACACGTCATTGCGCACGTGAATATATTTTTTATCCCAAATCGAGGCTTGAATGGCACGCCGTACTATATGTAGAACCTAAATTAAAATCAGGATGTGCCAAGTAAAGCGTCGGACCAAAGTAGTTCAGGAACTACTTTGAAGTTGCTATGACTTAAAGTCGCACAGATATTTATGGTACTCCATTGAAAATCATGGGGTAAAACTTGTCATGCGACTTTGCAGTCCCAAGTCGCAGGACAGGTTGGACAAGTGTGAAAGGTGCCTAAGACAAACTACTAAACAGATTCTTCCATGTACAGTAAAGTCTTAGAATACAATAATAAAATAGACATATATTTGTAATAATACACAATAGAAGGCTGTGCTAGGTTATATACAGTCAGATCCATAAATATTGGGACATCGACACAATTCTAATATTTTTGGCTCTATGCACCACCACAATGGATTTGAAATGAAACGAACACGATGTGCTTTAACTGCAGACTTTCAGCTTTAATTTGAGGGTATTTACATCCAAATCAGGTGAACGGTGTAGGAATTACAACAGTTTGTATATGTGCCTCCCACTTTTTAAGGGACCAAAAGTAATGGGACAATTGGCTGCTCAGCTGTTCCATGGCCAGGTGTGTGTTATTCCCTCATTATCCCATTTACAAGGAGCAGATAAAAGGTCCAGAGTTAATTTCAAGTGTGCTATTTGCATTTGGAATCTGTTGCTGTCAGTTCTTTCCCTGGTGAAGAAAACACCCTTCACAACAGTTGGCCAGATCAAGAACACTCTCCAGGAGGTAGGTGTATGTGTGTCAACAATCAAGAGAAGTCTTCACCAGAGTGAATTCAGAGGGTTCACCACAAGATGTAAACCATTGGTGAGCCTCAAAAACAGGAAGGCCAGATTAGAGTTTGCCAATCAACATCTAAAAAAGCCTTCACAGTTCTGGAACAACATCCTATGGACAGATGAGACCAATATCAACTTGTACCAGAGTGATGGGAAAAGAAAAGTATGGAGAAGGAAAGGAACTGCTCATGATCCAAAGCATACCACCTCCTCAGTGAAGCATGGTGGTGGTAGTGTCATGGCGTGGGCATGCATGCTGCCAATGGAGCTGTTTCTCTTGTATTTATTGATGATGTGACTGCTGACAAAAGCAGCAGGATGAATTCTGAAGTGTTTCGGGCAATATTATCTGCTCATATTGAGCCAAATGCTTCAGAACTCGTTGGACAGCGCTTCACAGTGCAGATGGACAGTGACCCGAAGCATACTGCGAAAGCAACCAAAGAGTTTTTTAAGGGAAAGAAGTGGAATGTTATGCAATGGCCAAGTCAATCACCTGACCTGAATAAGATTGAGCATGTATTTCACTTGCTGAAGACAAAACTGAAGGGAAAATGCCCCAAGAACAAGCAGGAACTGAAGACAGTTTCAGTAGAGGTCTGGCAGAGCATCACCAGGGATGAAACCCAGCGTCTGGTGATATCTATGCGTTCCAGACTTCAGGCTGTAATTGACTGCAAAGGATTTGCAACCAAGTGAAAGTTTGATTTATGATTGTTAATTTGTCCCATTACTTTTGGTCCCTTAAAAAGTAGGAGGCACATATACAAACTGTTGTAAAATGATTACAATGATCATTTTCCCTCCACTTCACAATTATGTGCCACTTTGTGTTAGTCTATCACATAAAATCCCAATAAAATACATTTACTTTTTTGGCTGTAACATGGCAAAATGTGGAAAATTTCGGGGGGGGGGGGGGGGGTATAAATACTTTTTAAGGCACTGTAACTAATCAGTCCATTGGAAATCATTCCCAGTTCTGCCTCAAACATATGTTGGAATGCCAATCAACACGGATAGAAACCAGGTGTATCCAAGGAGAAACCGCCACCAACACCCGTTCACACTGCCTCTCACCCCTCGGTGTGGACCTCCAGCAAGGAAAGTCAGACAATCATTTTCAAAGTAATCCTGGACTGGTGTCCCTGGAGATAAATCACCATGTTCTTCCTGTTGGAATGCTCCTTCGCCGCCCACAGTATCCTTAGTTACTCACGAACAAGTGAGGAAGAATAGAAGGAAGGTAACATAGTGTAGTATTTTAAGTAAAGTTTATAAACAAGTGAGGAAGAATAGAAGGAGCGTAACATAGGGGGTAATTGACTATAACGCTCAGTGCCGTAAATGTGCGCCTGTGCACTATTTAATGGCAAATAGCGGTAAATAGCGCACAAATGGAATTCACAATAGCAGCGGTGGAAAATAACTTCCAATCTCAAATTCACTATAGCACCCAGGTCACAGATAACGCCCAAATCCTTACTCTAGTAAGGACCTGGAGTATTTAGAATAGAAATAATATTTAGAGCATGATCTGATCCCCTAAATTGTACTAAAATATGAGATATATTGTTTAAAGATAATCTGCTTTTAAACTGTGTGAAAAAGTGATTTCTACACTGAAATATCTTTAAAGGTCTGAGAAGAGATAAATTCCCCGTCTCTTTACAATTAGGTACTCAGCACAGCTGAGCACAACTGAGCATGCTCAAACACAAAACAACTCAGTTTTTAACTCTCATGGAGTAATTCCATGGATTTATAGTAAATATCAAAATGAGAGCTGTTTTACACAGATTTTTTTGGGAGTGAAGATAAGAGTTATGTAGCCCAATACAAGTTTGAGCCATTAATTCTAATGGTACAATTGTTCTTTCCCCCAAATAAATCCTTTTCATCTTGAGATGAAATGTATCTTTCTCTCAAAGAAATTGTCCTTGCAACAATGTTGCAATTTTGATAATCTATTTTGTTTTTAAGAATGCTAAAATGTGTAATCTCTTCAAGTTTTGGTAAAATATTTATTTTACACTTACGTAGCAAGAACCATCAAATATCACAGAATAAATCAAGAATAACTCCTGACTAATGTAATTCCTATTTCCTGGCCATACCTCACGTCTGCACACAATGTTTTAACGCCTCCTCTGGAGCTCACATAACCACCTGTTTCTAGCTGAATAAAAGACAGCCCCTCCCCCACTAAGGTGTTCTTTTTTTTATCTGCTCCAGGCCACCTGTGGATTGCAGTTGTTAAGTACTATGTTTGCTGCAAGGATATCCCCCCTAACAAACCTGCCCCTCCATGTTCAGCCTCTCGTGGAGTTGGAAGACTCAGAATGTTGGATGTAAACCTTCCTGAAACTAGGTATCCCTTGTGCTGGGACGCGGGCAATGTTGCTTGTATAGCACAAATATTCTACAGGTGTGGTGTGAGTAAGCTCTGCAATGTCACCATTGGGGTTTTTCCTGTCTTGTATAGGCAGCATGCCGCTCTCCTGGCTTTGTTATCAGTCTGAGAGCGGCGTTGTGATGTCACAGAGAGCAGGGGGGTTGGCGGCACAGGGTAGTGACTGCTAGTTACCAAGCAGCAGCAAAACTCTTAGAGCCGGCAGAAGAACTGGATTCTCTCCATCTCTCTGAAGTCCTGCCAGTTTTCTCTTTGTGGTAAAAGACTTGTTGCTGTTTGCTCCCCTGCTGTGCTGTGTTCCCACGGGTTAGACAGTCTGACTGGTTTTTGTCTCAGATTCTGTGTCTCATGTCTGCCTCTGGAACAGGGCTGGCCCAAGACATTGTGCTGCCTGGGTCCAAAAATAAAATGCTGCCCCCCACCTCCCAAAAAAAAAAAATCATGCCCACCAAAAGACCCCCACATCCATTATTTTATATCATGATAATTAAAACAAAAAATTTAATTTATCAGGAAGTCAGATTTACATGCAACAGCACCTTGTCTATATGCAAAATTATATGACATACCTTTATGTTCAATTCAAAGGGGCGGGCTAGGGCAGTATAGGGGCAGGCTAGGGCATTATATAGACAGGCTAGGGTAGTATATGGACAGGCTAGGGCAGTATAGGGATGGGCTAGGGTAGTATAGGGGCAGATGGAGCAGCCCAGGGGGCAGTTGTCATCATGACACACAAAACTGCTGGTAAAAAAATCTTGGTCGTCAATTTGTTGGTTAAATGGAAGAAATAGAGAGGTGACCTTGGTTCAATGTGCTGCCCCTCTCAGAGTGCTGCCTGGGTCCAATGGACCCACTGGGACCCATGGTAGGGCCGGCCCTGCTCTGGAAGGCTGCCTAGGCTTACCTGCTGCTGCTTGTGGAGTAAGTGGATGAAAGTAGATGGGCCTTAAAGGGATAGTGTACCTGTTTTTTCTTGGTGACAGAATTATGTTTTTTTTTTCTTTTTTTTTTTGCATGAGCTCACCACACTGTCATTGGCACAGAAGATCAGCAAAGGTACGAGGGGGCAGCGCGGAACATGCCTTCAAAAGAGTGAAGGAATTCTCAAGGAATGCAAAGAGTACAGTGTTTTGCATGATTTTAGGGGTGGTTTAAGCAGCGCAAATGAAAATGCCCTATATGCATATTGGCCATTAATCGGCATGGATTGCCTCAAATGCCAATGGAGAAGGAAGCATATGCAGCAAATATCCATGCCACAGGCAAGACGTAGACCCAACCATCGCAAACACATGCAGATCTTTCCAAATGTGAAAAAGGAAGGACTTCTTTTCCAATAATGATGGAGTTAAAAGCACATTGATGAAGAATGGGAGAAATGTGATAAGAAGACCAATTTACAGTAATGGTCTCCAAGATTTATCTAATGAAGCTGGCTAATGCATGTTTAAGCAACGTACTTCTCTGAGTGGATGGGGCCTGCCAGCGTCTGGTGTGCAAGTGTCTTTGCCGTTCAATACCTTTAGGAATCCTACGGATTGAAAAATGGACCTAAGGCTGGTTCACACCAGATGAAGTCTAATGTGTTTTTATTGGACTCAAAAATACATGAACAGTGTTTACCATGGATTTCACTGGCCTATGAGCCACCAGTGCAGTGTGTTCCAGTACAGTTAACTAAAGGAGAACATGTCACATTTTTTCTCTATAGAATGCATCTGTAACATGGAAACACTTCAAAAATGTGTATGCAGAAAGACCGCTTCAACTCAGAAATTGTGGTAAACTGGCTTGGAGACTTGCAGAAAATCTATACAGCGGCAGGTTTTTTGCCTGTTGACTAGCAACAGCGTTAACTGGGATGTTGAAGGCATTACAAAAAATGGCCATTAATTCAATTGAAACCGGCAGGAATGAGCATGGTTCTGGAGGACTTGAACCTGGCTGAGGACTTTTGGCCTAGGCTTCAATAGTCCTAGTTCTAGGGCCCTCGCATTAAGTCACAGCAATGGAAGCCTTGTGGTGCCGCCACTGGAGGGTGAATGAAGCTTCCACACAAGCCCTTTATAACCTTCTCCATAATGGGAGGTTGATGTTTGGCAAAACGCTGGATGAAGGAAGCGACAGAAGAAATGTCCAGAGTGTGGCCAAAGTGTAATAAGAGGAAGGAGCCATCTTTTTTGCTCAAGTTGGTCGATCTTCAGAAGGGTTAAGGAGGCCAAATCTTATAGGCCACGCTGAAATTTAAAAGATCACAGTGAAGGACACTCAAATTTTTGTTTACATGGAATCAAAACCCAGAGCAGGTTGCTAGACATGTGGAAACTCTTTGAAGGTGGGCCTAACCAGTATCTTCCAGTAGGAGCCAGGATAGTCTTCTTTTTGAAGGGTTTGGGCAACAAACATCAGTTAGCTGGCAGTACAATCACCAAATCCTTTCATTCAGGAGTCAGGACCACCAGATCCCCAGAAGAAAGAATTACTGCAAGATTACGTATAAGAATTATACTGCAACAAGTCCATAATGCTAGTGCCACCAAGGGAACAAATCTGGGGGGGGGGGGGGGGGTTCTCCATTCTTTTTAGTACGCAAGGCATCAGGAGCTTTCCCTACTGTCTGGGTTTGAAGAAGTTAGTTTCAATAGTTTTTTATTGAGTTTTTTGATACAATGAACAGAAAGACATGGTACATAACAGATATAACATTCTAAATTATCTCATCTGTACCGTACCAGCCCATTAAACATCTGTCTGCTAATAGTCAGTAACACACATAGTTTGGTTATCTTAGTGAGAGGCAAAACAAGCTAATATGGTAGTACCGAGAGTAAAATAGCAGAAAAAAGGAAGGAGAAGAAACAGGAAGCGGGGTGAAGGCAGGAAGGGGTTAGAAGGTGTGAAGGGGATGATGAGGAGAGGGGGATGGGGGAAGGGGAGTAAGAAAAAGTATACCAGACCATATGCATATCACTATCTTCAGGTAATAGTACAACTGGGATTAGTGAGCCAGGGATCCCAGGCAGCTTGGAACTTCTTATAGTTCAGTATAGTGATCGCTAAGGTTTTTTCCATTTCACACTGGTGATTTAGAGCTTGGATGACTTCTCTATGTGTTGGGATACCAGGGGATTTCCATTTTTTTGTGATGTTCATTTTAGCTGCAAAAAGGAGATGTATTATTGTAGTGCGAAATTTCGGGTGGAACTCTTGGATGTTAAGATGTAGTAAGGCCAGACCTGGGTTAGGTTTAATATTTTGGTTACATATATTTGAGAGAATTGAGAAGACCTTGTTCCAGTAGGATTTTATCGATCTGCAAGACCATAATACGTGAAACAGTGTGCCTACCTCCCCACAGTTTCTCCAGCAAAGGGCTGGTTGATGTGGGTATATCGTAGCCAATCTGGCTGGGGTTAGGTACCAGGAATGCAATACCTTTTGGAATTGTTCCCAGTGAGTTATACACTTTGAAACAGCATATGTAGTTCTTAATGCCTTTTCCCAGTGGGTTTTTGGGAAGCTTGCTCCCAGGGTGTCTTCCCACTTCAATATAGGTTTGGTTTTAGAGAAGGCCCTCTGGGTGCAATACCCCTTGTAAAATAATGAGATTCCTTTTGCCAGTGGAGTAGCTTCCTGGAAATAGGTGACTATTGGTATCAGGATATCTATTGTGGGAGGAAGTGGGTGAAAATATAGGAACGTCCTGATTTGTATATATTGTCATTGATGTCTGATCGAGAGGGAGTACTTGGCTTTTAAATATTCAAATTGGTGGATTCTCAGAGAATCCTTCTCCTGGTACAGGTCCCCTAAATGTTTAATACCACTGTCTTGCCACTTCCTGAGATCCATGCCAGGAATGAAGTGTTGGAGTACTGAAATAGGGATTTTGATTTTATCTATAGAGGGTTGATCTAGTATAAACTCCTTCCAGGTATTCAGTGTGGACATAGTTAATGGGGAATAGGGGCTAGACGTGGGAGCCCCTAATCTCGAAGCTAGTAGGGTTGCTTTAAGGTCATTGCCAGGCACATTTAGGGATTCTATGGAAGCCCAGATGACCCCAAAGATAAAAGTCTAAGGGGGTCATATCGGGAGACCTTGGGGGCCATTCAACTGGATTGGTCATCGTGGGCCAGTTGAATGGCCCCCAAGGTCTCCCGATCTGAACCCCTTAGACTTTTATCTTTGGGGTCATCTGAAGGCAATTGTCTATGCTGTGAAGATACGAGATGTGCAGCACCTGAAACTACGGATACTGGAAGCCTGTGCTAGCATTTCTCCTGCGGCTGTTGCTATCAGTGTGTGAAGAGTGGGAGAAGAAGGTTGCATTGACAATCCAACACAATGGGCAGCACATTGAACACATTTTATTAGTAGTCAGAAACTTGTAAATAACTCATGAAAGAATACATTAAAACCAAGCACACCATTGTTTTTCTTGTGAAATTCCCAATAAGTTGGATTGAAAATGGCCGACTTCAAAATGGCCGCCATGGTCACCACCCATCTTGAAAAGTTTCCCCCCTCACATATACTAATGTGCCACAAACAGGAAGTTAATATCACCGACCATTCCCATTTTATTAAGGTGTATCCATATAAATGGCCCACCCTGTAGATCATATTTAAGTAGTAAGGCCTGTAATGAAGCATTTGGCCTCCTGCTAGGTGATGTTGAGTACATATCGGGTTGTAGTGCTGTATTAAAGTCTCCTCCAATCAATAAAGTCCCTTGCTTGATATCCATAACTTGTTTCAGTATTGGGCGCAGGAATTTCCTGACTTTTGTATTTGGGCTGTAGACATTGACCAGTGTGTAGACTGAGTTGTTCAACTCGCATATCAGGATGATATATCTACCATTGGGGTCTTCCACTGACTTTGTAAGTTTAAATTGTTTTGTCTCCTTTATGGCGATAAAGATCCCGCATTTCTTTTTTGGCCCGTTTGCCATAAACACATTGGGGTATTTCAAGAGTCGCATTTTGGGGTATCAGTTAGCGGCAAAGTGGGACTCCTGGGTGAAGATTATGTCTGCCTTATACTCATTTGCTTCTTTCAACAGGGCGTGTCTTTTGAAGGGACTGTTGAGGCCCTTACAATTAATGGAAAGAACTTTTAGTGGCATGATGGAGAGGTGATATTATGTCCCAATTATACCTATAATTGTTCTGCATCACAGTACCTGAATCCATGTAGTAGAGTTTGGCGGAGTATGTGTTCCAAGACGATATCACTGCCATATCATTCAGATAGTTCCTGGCTCAGATGGTCCCAGCCGAGTCTGCTTTATGTAGATTGTTCTGTTCTTCCAGAGGTCTTGTATAGTTGGTGTCTGGTGCAAGAAAGAGGGAAAAAAGGGAAGAGAAAGAAACCATACAAACAGGTGTTAAGAAACCTTGAGTAAAAAAAGGCCTGATATAACGCAGGCTAGATGTGTGGCGGGGCCGCATGTGAGGTGCGGGGGTGATATTAGACCAGTAAACAACTGGTGCTTGTAAATGGAGCTTCTGGGGTCGGGGCTCCAGGTCTCGCCTCCTGGTTGATAACGATGGTGAGAGGAGAGCCTAAAAGTAGAAAGGCAACATGGTAAGGGAGAGAAAGAAACCATAGGACTTAGAGGGGAGTGAGCCCCTTAAGACCATTCCATTTGAAAATGTTCCAGATTTGGTGATCCCTGGTGCTGCATCTCTACAGGTATCAGGTTCCAATCTTTGAAGAGCTGTATCCCTTTCTCAACACTGAATATGGGGTGCATTTTCCCATTCCACTGCACGAGTAATTTTGTCGGGAATCCCCAGTGATAAATCACTTTGTTATTGCGTAGGATTTTCGTGAGCGGCTGCAGTTTTTTCCTGTTTAGTGCTGTTTGTTGAGATATGTCGGTGAAGAGCATTATATTTTGGAATTCGTCGGGCACTACCGGGTTTTGTTTGGCTGCTGCCATGACGCGTTCTTTAGCATGGAAGTAGTGAATCCTCGCTAGTGTGTCTCTAGGTGTGGTATCAGGCAGGAACAAAGGTTTGGGGATACGGTGGGCCCTGTCCACACACAGCACTATATCGCTGAGATTATGGACAAGTGATTTCATTAGGCATTGGACAAAGCATGTTAATTCGTTGGCTTGGATAGATTCGGGTATCCCTCTAAATTTTATATTATTGCATCTCGAGCGATCTTCTAAATCGGCTATTTTATTTTGGAGACGTTGCAGTTCATTTTCCTGATCAGTGTAAGCATCTATTAGCTCGTTATGTGCCATATATAAATCAGCCATTTTATTTTCCAAGTGGCATATTTTGTCGGCTTGCACTTGCACTGCTTCCTGTAATGGGTTAATCATATTAGAAAAGTCTCTGAACAGTGTGCTCCTAAGTGATAGGAGCATGCTCTTCATAGTGTGTTCTGAGATGGCTTGGTCACATGCTGGGAATGCTTCTATAGCAAGGCCTTGTAATGGCGCCTGTGTATATGCCTGGGCAGGTGCATTTTGCTGTCCCTGTAGCGATTCCTCTCCTTCCCTCCTTGGCTTCATTTTAGCAGGGCTACGTGTGGTAGGGGTGAGGGGGGGATGAGTCCTCTATCTCCGCTGATTGCCCGGTTATATGTGAATTCCCTGCCTGCTGTGTACGACCGTGTTGTGGGCCGATCGTTCCGCCCATGCTGCTGCTGCCAGCGCCATTTTGCCTACCTTGGGCCGGCGTCGCTGGGTAGAAGTCTGTGAGCCTCTGCAGCGGCTTGTTCACCTTCCTCCTCCTGCTCATGCTGGCGGCTGGGCTCTCACCGATCTCCTGGGGCTTTAGCTGTGAGTAGATGGCTCTCCTCTCCGCTGTGTAAAGTCGATGTGAGCGTGGTGTGCCCGGAGCTCAGGATTACACGGCCATCTTCTCCGCCGGCCGGACACGCCCCCCTGGGTTTGAAGAAGTTAAATAGGTACATACACAGAAAAGGTTCAAGATGGAGTCTGTGCAAACAGTCATGGTGATAGTTCAGCATGAGGACCAGTTAGAGTCAATCGACCTGGCTGCCATATATGTCCATATACCCATCGGTCCGTAACACCAGAGACATTTGAGATTTGCAGTGACCAGCTGTCTCTTCCAGTTCAAGTGTTTGCCATTTTTAGAACTGGCACAGCACCAAGAAACTTTTTGAACATTTTGTTGGCAGTAATGGCAGTAATTCATCTTTGGGTATAAGGCTTTACCACTACTTGGGACAACACTTGTAATTGTCGCAGGTGTAAGCCAGGAGTTGGCAAAGAGTCACAATTTTGTCCTAGAAATCCTTTTTCCAAGTTCAGTCAACTAGTGAACAAACAGGAAAAACAGTTAAGCCCTTCTTAATCTATGAAGAATCTTGGAGTAGTTTTTCAAACACAACTATGTCAAATGGTCTTCCAAAACTGCAAAATTTGCAAAATGAAAATCTGTGTATGAAGAGTCAAAGAGACAGCATTTATGTCAGTGAGGGATTGCATTGTCCCATGCACTGGGACATTTTACAGTGGCCATTCCAGTGCTGCCTTGGGCCAGGTGGCACATGGGGGCTTTTCAATTTGCCTTCCTCAGTCAATCAGAGAGTACGAACAATTACGGACAGAATCCCCATATGTAATGGAGTGGACTTAGCGGGCACACACGAGACTAATAGGATTTATTAAAAACACCATTTATTATATCATTTAAAAGGATATACAAATATATATATAGGTACCCATATAGGGAGACCCTGACTAGATTCTGCAAGATGAATACAATCTACATTATGCCAGAAAATGATACATGATGCCAGAACTGTATGCACAAAAGTAGAAGTGGATGGTTGACGCGTTTCGCAAATATGCTTCTTCTGGACCTTTCTCTTGCAGATTGTGGTTATCAGAGCTCCGAAAGAGGGCTAGTGAATCAGGGGGGCGGAAACAGGGGATGTAGGTTGGCTGAGCTGAACATATATCTGTATTTATAAGCCAAAGTAAATATTGATCGACTTTCTGCCAAGCCGCTTGCTCAGTCTGAAAGGATAGGGTGTCGGGTAAATATGACCTAATGGCCCGGGGGGTCCAAGGTTATTTATGTTGGTAAGGTGCAGCGTTATGACCTAGGAGCTTGGTGTAAATGTGCGGTCCGCTTGCTCAGTCAATGGGATAGGCTGCCTATAAATCAGAGTGTCTTTGTGTCTGCACAAATTAGGAAGAACAGGAGTTTTGGACACCAGTGTGCCTCTTTTGTGGCGTGCCTCCCAGTCCAGGAGATGGAATGATTCTGACGCCGGATGCCAGTCTGCCTCCAGTCTGAGGAGACCAATGCAAGGGCATTGGAACCCAGTGGAATGCAGATTCTCTGACTGACTTAAATTAAGCCTTTTTTTTTCTAGCCTTGCAAGCCTTTCAGGATCTTTTCTCCAAGAGGCACAAGTAAAGTTGACACCAAGACAGCAGTAGCTTACATTGCCCTCCAAGGGGGCACCAGGTGTCTGTCTTTTCCTGTTACTTTTCGTAACATAAACTTTTCACTGGGCAGAGAGGCGCTTACAGTTAAGGCAGTTTACTTACTGGAAGAGCAGGATCCACTAACGGATTAGTTAAGCAAATTATTTTCCAACGATACGTACCTCAGCTAGTATTGGCTCTATGGTGCATTCCATCTGAAGTTCTCATAGAGAGTCCACTGAACATACAGCTTCCGGTATTTGTAACAAGGTACAAAGGTGAAGTGATAGAAGGTGGATACACAGTGCCATGGGCTTTTTCCCATTTGGTGTTTGTCTTCCTCCAATGTCCTTGATTATGAAGATTCTGCTGAAGATTTGGACAGAACACATTTATGCCATACAGGTGCTTCCACCTGTCAAGGAGGCCTTGGTTTTCATTGCTTCCCCAGATGTCTTCAGCACCACCAATCCTGTTCCTAGTCAAACAAGATCTTTTATGCCAACGTCAATGGCAGCACCCCAATCCAGTGAGACTTTTAATAGCCTGGCTATTGAAAAAGTCAGACTAGTGGTGCAGGGATTCTCATCTGAGGTGGTTCAGACCTTGGGGAAGACCACAAGACCATGAACGCTACGTATAAGAGGATATGAAGGAAGGTTGTTCTGTATGCTTAGCAAAGTTTTTCCTCAGGTGTCCCCAGCTCTAACCAATATCCTAGACATTTTTTTCAATCGGCACTTGTGGTTGGTCTGGCATAGAACTCCATTATAGTACAGCCTTTATCCTCTTTTTCAGGCTACAGATGGTGGACGAGCCATCAAACAAATGCTTCATGCAGGTCATAATCCATATACAACCACCAAGGAAATCCTTGTTTTCTTTCATGGGACTTAGGCTTGGCTCTGAAAGCACTAGTACAGGCATCCCATGCTCCAATAGCTTAATTTCCATTCCAGTTCCTAGTGGTAAAACAAGTTCCTCTGACAGCGGTTGCTTCAGACAGAGGGATGTTGAAGATTGTAGCACTTTCCTGCAAAGATCCCCTTTCTGTCTTTTTACCAGAAATAGTGATATTATGTTCATCTCCAAAGCTCAACTCTAAAGTGGTGTGCAATTTCCAGGAAAACTGGGAGCAGTCCCTCCAAGCACTCACATGAGGTCACTGAGTACACAGCAGGAAGACTTCAGGTTCTTACGCAAGTTGCGACCAGTGTACATGCAATGGTCAAAAGACATGAGGAAAGCGGACAATCTTAATTTCACCATCAGGTTCTTGAGTCATCTTTTATTGGTTTACCAGGGGAATAGATTGGCATGCAGGAAATAGGCCTTTCTGCCCAGGAACAGGTACAAGCTCCTTCGACCTGGGGGGCGGCAGCCTTTGGGTCAGTTATGCCAGGATTTCAGTAGAAGATATATGGGAGACAGCTAGCCGTTCACTCGACTTTTTAGAGGCATGCAGTCAGCAAGTTCTGCAAGGTTTCGGATGAGGCATATAAATACTTTTCCTCTTTGGCAGCTTTTTTTTGATTGTCATTGTTCCTTTTCATGTGTTCTCTCCCACCCATTTATTCAGCTAGTTATATCCCATTGTGTGCTGACGTGAGGTATGGCCAGGATACGGAAATTTTTTTATCAAATACTTACCGTAATTTTCCTTTCCTGACCTGTCCTCACATCAGCACAGGACCCCCTCCCTAGTGGCCTGTCGCAGGCTAGGTTATCGAACACCTTAGTGGGGGAGGGGCTGTCTTTTATTCAGCTAGAAACAGGTGGTCATGTGAGCTTCAGAGGAGGCGTTAACCCATTGTGTGCTGACAGGCCAGGAAAGGAAAATTATGGTAAGTATTTGATAAAAATTTTCCGTAATATTCCTTGAAATGCAGTAATTGTGTATTTATGTGTAGGAGGACTTGACATGCAGTAGCCCCATGGCTCAAAAGGTAGAAATCCTGCCTACCATTGCAGGCGTCCTGAGTTTGATTCCCAAGCATGTCACTTTATGTAGAGATGTTGTTTGTTCGCTCTATGTTGCTAAACATAACTCCTGACTCAGGGCCTTACCTAAATTATGTCTAAATGTAGTATTTATGTGTAGGAGGGTTCCACCACCATTGCAAATCTTGGCAGATACACTAGCTAGGCAAAGGTATTGGGACACCTGCCTTTACACGCACATGAACTTTAATGGCATCCCAGTCTTAAGCTGGATACACACTATACAATTTTTTCTTTCATTTTTTTTTCCTTTAGATTTACCAAAAACATATAATATGAGGTCAAATCTTAAGAGTTTCAATCTCTATGCAATCAGGCAGGCCCTTGCACTACATGGTTTTGGTAAATCTAAAGGAAATCAGACCACAAACATTGCATAGTGTGTATGAGGTCTTAGTCCATAGGGTTCAATATTGAGTTGCCCTACCCTTTGCAGCTATAACAGCGTCAACTCTCCTGGGAAGACTGTCCACAAGGTTTAGGAGTGTGTCTATGGGAATGTTTGACCATTCTTCCAGAAGCACATTTGTGAGGTCAGGCACTGATGTGGACAAGAAGGCCTGGCTCACAGTCTACGCTCTAATTCAGCCAAAAGGCATTCTATTGGGTTGAGGCCAGTCAAGTTCCTCCACCCCACACTCACTCATCCATGTCTTTATGGACCTTGATTTGTGCACTTGTACACAATCATGTTGGAACAGGAAGGGACCATACCCAAACTGTTCCCACAAAGTTTGGAGCATGAAATTCTCCAAAATGTCTTGGTATGCTGACACCTTAACAGTTCCTTTCACTGGAAATAATGGGCCAAGCCCAACCCCTGAAAAGAAACCCCACACCATAATCCCCCCTCCACCAAATGGTTTGGACCAGTGCACAAAGCAAGGTCCATAAAGACATGGATGAGCTAGTTTGGGGGTAGGAACTCGATTGGCCTGCACAGAGTCCTGACCTCAACCCAAGAGAACACATTTTGGCTGAATTAGAGCGGAGACTGCGAGCCAGGCCTTCTCGTCCAACATCAATGACTGACCTCACAAATGGGCTTCTGGAAGAATGGTCAAACATTCCCATAGACACACAACTAACCCTTGTGGACAGCCTTTCCTGAAGAGTTGAAGCTGTTATAGTCACTGCTCACTAGCTAAGTGGCTAGCAAATCTGCTTAGAACCCCAGTGGTCACTGGTTCACATCCCCGACATGCTAATACCTGTGTTGAAGATTATATGTTCTGCCCCATCAGGTCATGCTTTCAGGATTTCCCTCAGATGAAATGGCTGTGGTAATTATTAAGGCAGTGATAACTGATCAAATCGCCTGTGCAAAATAATGGAAGCCTGAAAACATGACCTGTTGGAGGTACTTGAGGACAGGGTTGAGAACCTCTGACTTAGAATTTAGATTTGATGCACATAGCCCAGGGTTAACACAGCAAATAGTATTACATATTACAGCTCCTCAGCTGAAATCAATTTAAACAGACATGTTGAAAGATACTGGTGGGCATGTACTTCTATTGGACGTGTGACAGTGTGCTATCTTATATAAAGGACTTCAGTAGGGGGGATTGGTTTGGCCTGACAAGAGGCCAGGTTTTTTGCTGTGGTTTTTGTGGGATAAGGATTGCTGTTGTACATAATGACAAATGCCCCACTAGAGCTGTTTGTTTTCTGAAATTATTGTGCATTTTGACCATCCAAAGTGGCTTTATTTGACCATGCTGTGAGATTGGGGTGTGTATTGCTTGTCTTACCATGCATTCTTCTAGGAGAAAATACTCCCCAATGTATGTGTGTAGAATGTGTGTGTGTAAGTGTGTGTGTGTGTGTGTGTGTGTGGGGGGGTGTTATTGTTTGAATATGTGCCTTTTTAATATTATGTTGTAATGTTTTCTTAGAATGACTGTTAAGTATCTTTCTCTAATTTTGCAGCTAAATATGTGATGTGGGCTGGTGGGTGTTGTTGAGTAGTTGTTCTATGAAATGTGTGGGCTGTTATACACTGTGAAAGTAAAGCTATGTCCACTGTAAGGTTTAGTCCAATTTTAGATTGTAGGCTCCTATGAGCAGGGCCCTTAGAACCCAGTTGCTAACTGTTTTGATAAATGTAGCACCATATATACTGTAGAATACTTTAATGCCAGTAAATATGTACATAATTGTGTTTATGCTGGCAAAATAAAAGGAAATAGATTTTGCTTGTTTGATGTTTCTCTCTTTTGTAACTTCTTACTTTTTAATTTGTTTTGGGGAAGTGGATTATCTTCCTTAGGGCCGGTTCACACTGCTGCGATGTCCGAGATCGGATGTGATTCGCACTGCAGTGCAAATCACATGTGATCTCTGTGCTATGCAATTTCAGCCATACAGATAGTATGGCTGAATTTGCATCGCATCCCGACCAAACTCGCACAGAACCCTTTTTTGTTATGCAGCAGAATCGGATCCCATGGGTGTTCACATCCATGCGATCAGATTCCTGTCCAAATTTGCAGTTCGCAGTGTGATCTGCAAACTGATTTGTGGGTGTCATTAGCTTTCTATTGACACTCCCAGCAGTTTGCATATGGCAGTGTGAACTGCCTATGAGTCGAGTGCGATGCGGAAACCCGCAGTGGATTCACAGGGTTCCCGCATCGTACCTGACTCGCAGGCAGCTCACACTGCCATATGCAAACTTCTGGGAGTGTCATTAGCAAGCTAATGACACCCCCAAATCAGTTTGCAGATTGCACTGCAAACTCCGACAGGAATCGGATTGCATGGGTGTGAACAAAGAAAGGGCCCTGTGCGAGTTTGGTCCGACTGTGATGTTATTTCAGCCATACTATCGGTATGGCTGGAATCGCATCGCACAGAGATCGCATGTGATTTTCACTGCAGTGCGGTGCAAATCACATGCGATCTCGGACAACTCTGCAGTGTGAACCAGCCCTCAGCCCCGGTTCACACTGGTGCGCTGTGCGATATCGGATGTGATTCGCACCACACTGCAGTGCAAATCACATGCAATTGCACTAATGTGAACCGGCACTGAGTCATCCTCTCATTTATATTTGCATAATCCTTACAGATATACATCAGCAGAACAAATGCCGTAAGTGTAATGTGGCTGTAAACAGGAAGTGATGTGTGCACATGGGCTGGAAGCAAATGTGTGGTGACTCCAAATAAACAAATCAATGAACCCCACTCACACCAAATATAACTACCACATCCTCCCCCAAGTTCAAAAATGTAATTTCAACTTGCTTGCGGCTATAATGTTTTGCCGGCTCCTGGCAATACCGAATACAAATAAAAGGCATACCAAGCCCTTTGGTTCAGGAATGGATTTTAACCACTTGCCGACCGCCCGCTGTCGTCTGATGGTGGCAAAGTGGCTCGATTTCGCAAATCGCTGCGAGTGCGGATCATGGGCGCGCGCACCGCCGGAGGCGCCAGGGAGCAGGTAAGGCAGGTAGGGTAGATTCAATGTCTGCTGGCTACCTGTGATCACTCCCCCGCAATGACAGAACAGAGCTCCGTGTATGTAAACACACAGATCTCCGTTCTGACAGGAGGAAGGAATGTGATCGCAGGCTCCTTGTGTATGGGAGCCACGATCGCCCTCCTCCCCCACTCAGCCCAGCCCCCATACAGTTAGTAACACACACAGGGAACACAGTAATCCTTTAGAGCGCCCCCCTGCAGGTTAACCCCTTCCCTGCCAGTGACATTTACACAGTAATCGGTGCATTTTCATAGCACTAATCGCTGTATAGATGACAATGGTCCCAAAAAAGTGTCAAAATGGTCCAACGTGTCCGTCACAATATCGCAGTTCCACTAAAAATCCCGCTAAAAATAACAGATTGCCACCATTACTAATAAAAAATAAATTAAGTAAAAGCCCCATAAATGAATTCTCATCATTCGTAAACGCGGCAACTTTTGCGCAAACCAGTCAATATATGCTTATTGCGATTTTTTTATTTTTACTAGAAATATGAGGACGAATATAAATCGGTCAAAAATTTTTTTTTTTATATATATTTTTTTGGATATGTATTTTAACAAAAAGTAAAAAATATTGTCGCTCTTTTTTTATTTATAACGGTGATCAGAAATGACGTAGGGGTGATCAAATACCACCAAGAGAAAGCTCTATTTGTGGGAAAAAAAGGATAAAAATTTTGTTTGGGTACAACGTCGCACGACTGTGCAATTGTCAGTTAAAGCAACGCGGTTCCCGAATCTCAAAAAGTGCTCTGGTTCTAAAGGGGGAAATCCTTCGGGGTTGAAGTGGTTAAGGGGAAGCCCTCGCCAATTTTTTTTTATAAAATGGCGGGGGATCCCCCCAGAATCGATACCAGACCCTTATCTGAGCATGCAGCCTGGAGGTCAGGATGGGGGGACAAGCGAGGGACCCCCTCCTGGACCATACCAGGCTACATGCCCTCAACATGAGGGGGGTGTGTGCTTTGGGGCGGGGACGCAGAGCAGGTATATGGGGACAAGGGCCTCTTCCCGACAAACTTGGCTGGTGGTTGTTGGTGTCTGCGGATGGGTGGCTGATCAGAATGTGGAAGCCCCCTTTAACAAGGGGGCCCCCAGATCCTGTGCCCCCCTATGTGAATGGGTATCGGGTGAATTGTACCCCTACCCATTCACCTAAAATGTGTAAAAATGTGTCCAATCTTTTATGTCAAAAATGTAAAAGTGTCTCACAATGTACATCCATGGTCAATAGGAACCATGAAACGCCCCATAATGCAGTGAAATTGTCGGGGAATACCGCCCACTGATTGGCCAAAGCATGCACATGACCTGCATGCTTTGGCCAATCACAGCAAGCTCTGCTGTGAGAGCTGTGATTGGCCAAAGGTAGGGTGCCTTTGGTCAATTATTGCTCAGCGGGTCTGAGTCCACGGCCACACTATATAAGGCCGCTTACACAGCGGCTGAATATAGTAAAAACATTTGCAGAGATAGCGACAGGTTAGGCAGTTTAGTTAGTGGCGTGTAGTTAGTATAGTATACATTGAAGATAGAGTATATACAGGCCGTGTAGGCAGCGTAAGAATATATATGTACAGTATGGTATATACTGTATATATATATAAATATATATATATATATATATATATACTGTATATGATACGCTACATTCAGTGTAGACCACGCCAAGATTAAAAAAAAATTGCATAGGGGTCCCTCCCAAAGTCTGTATCAGGCTTTTCAGGTCTGGTGTGGATTTTAAGGGGAACCCCAGCCAAAATTAAAAAAAAAATTTGAGTAGGGGTCCCCCCAAAGTCCGTACCAGGCCCTTCAGATCTGGCATGGATTTTAAGGGGAAGCCAGCGCTAAATCTTTAAAAGAAAATGGCGTTGGTGTCCCCCTCAAAATCCAAACCATACCCTTATCTGAGCATGCAGCCCTGGCATGGCAGGAGGGGGTGAGGACGAGTGAGTGCTTCCCTCCGAACCGTACCAGGCTACATGCCCTCGACATGGGGAGGTTGCTTTGGGGTCCCCAAAGCACCTTGTCCCCATGTTGATGGGGAGAGGGGCCTCATCCCCACAACCCTGACTGGTGGTTGTGGGGTTCTGTGGGTGGGGGGCTTATTGGAATCTGGAAGCCCTCTTTAATAAGGAGGCCCCCAGGTCCCAACCCCCATGTGAATGGGTATGTGGTACATTGTACATTGACATGTATTTTATAAGAAGGGGTAGGGCCATCCGTTGATGGAATTGAGCAACCCCACCCCTTCTGACATCATGTGCCATCAGAGGGGGCGGGGCCACCCATTTACTTTACTGGATAGTCCTGCCCCTTCTTATAAAAGAAATGTCAAACTGAAGACCGCCCATTCTGGGAGTCGCCTCTGGACGGCACGGATGCAGCAGCGAGAGAGGCATTAGTGAAAGAACAGGAAGAAGAAGATGAAGAAGAGGATGAGAGGAAGGAAGAAGACCTAAAGAAGAAGCAGAAGATCAGAAGGACCGGGGCAGGAGAAAATAGAGGAAGACTGAAGGAAGAAAGAAGAAAGGAAGAAACGAGCTATTTTACACAATAAAGGACTTGTCAAAAACTGCCTCATGTTTTTTGTACCACTACACTCCTTTTCTGGTGAATGGGTAGGGGTACCCACATAAGGGGGGTGGGGTTGGGATCTGGGGGCCCCCTTATTAAAGGGGGCTTCCAGATCCCGATAAGTCCCCTGCCCGCAGACCCCCACAACCACTGGCCAGGGTTGTGGGAATGAGGCCGCTCTCCCCATCAACATGGGGACAAGGTGCTTTGGGAACCCCAAAGCACCCTCCCCATGTTGAGGGCATGTGACCTGATATGTTTCAGGGGGGGCACTCGCTCATCCCCACCCCCTCCTGCCATGCCAGAGTTGCATGCTCGGATAAGGGTATGGTTTGGATTTTGAGGGGGACACTAACGTCATTTTCTTTTCTTTCCTAAAGATACACTTTTTGATGGTCAACTCCTCACTTTTAGTGAACGACAAGCACTTTAGAACCTACAATGCCCTTTGAATTTTTTTTTTCTTCCTCTTTCCCTTGAGGACACACATTGACTCACTATTACAGCAGGTTATTCTAAGCTCAATTTGTCCTTAACATTATACACATTTTTACTATGATGATCCTTGTTTGCTATGCTTCATTTGTTTGCTATGCTTCATTTGTAAGATCTATGTATGTATAGGTCTTCCTTTTCTGCATGTTTGTATGATAGTATTGTTTTATAGTTCTGCCTATGCAGGTGCATGCCTGGCTATATTTTCGGTAATATTTTACAATTTTGGTTATCCCAATTATATACATTTGTATTACTATTTTACTTTAGTGGTCGGTTTTTATGGAGTCCCCCTAGGGTTTGGTGACCTTTCCTGCTGTCCTCTCGGATCGGGACTAGCAGCTGGTCGGTCGCCACCGGGGGGCCTCCTAGTACGTAGTTCTCTCCCCCGGCGCACGTAGGCCCCTCAGCTGGCACACAGCTAGTGGGGCCTTTCTCTCAGCCAACAGAGCGCCGTTTGGCAGCTCTTATGCCCTTCCATCGGCAGATTAGGCTGGATGTGCGCACGCCGGCGGGGGGGTGACATCAGGCGGAGCTGCGTAGCCTACGCTCGTTCAGGGCATTCACGGCTCCACCTGACGCCGCTCGCCCGGGGGACCGGAGTCACAGGGGGGGATTGGAGTTGCTCCTGGGCGTACTTGGAGGTAATCCGGTCCGTCTTGTGTGATGCCGTTTGCCGGATCTTTTGAGATACCGGTGGAACCGCCCACACCTGCAGGGAGGGACTATTTATACCCCCCAGGTTAGTATTCAGTCTTCGTTCCTATACAGGTCACCTACACATATGGATTCTATTGTCCCCTCTTGCAGCCTCTATATACTATTCACAGGTTAGTACTTGAGGGTTACAGGCTCTGCTATGGCGTCCCACATCCCTTTTCTTTTTGGAGCTGTTGAACATTATACGCTTATGGTAATTAAGGCCATGTATTCATAATTTTCAGCTATTGGAGGAGTCTTGTGTCCTGGGATGTTTCCCAGTGGCATGTATTTTCGAGCAGACGTTTGGTAAAGACACCCCAATTTCCATACTTGGCTGCCTTTATTTCCATCTTCCCTTCTACCCGAGGGTAAGGAATCTGGACGTAAGATACCATTTACTTATTTGACTTTTATACATGTACTACGTTACGTTACTATGCTCACCCTTTGGATCCTCCCATTGTGCTTTCAGGTGCTTCCCTGTATCCCCTCATTCTTTTCCGGTCCTTGTGGAGATTTACGTTTAGCTGCAATCTGCGGCTTAAACAGTTGACCTATAACTCATTGAATCAATCGATACTCCCCTATCATCCCGGGAGCATTATCAGTAGAATTCTTTCTATGCGTCTATGAGTCTTTTCACTGGTTACTTATTTATACTTATTTTTGTTTATTGTTCCAGCTGGCATGCACCTGTATACTTATCCAATTTTATTATGACACATGCAGCATTGTATCTTCATACATTTGTACTCCACACTGTTTATTATGCATAATATTTATATGTGTGCATTTTATCTCTTAGAATTAAATTATTTGGCAATACACTCTCCCCTGAAGAAGATATAATACCCTTGTCTAATCGAAACATGTTGGGAATATTGCTGTAAATCACTGGTTGGTCCTCACCTGGGGTGTCCGCCAGATGATATTCGCGTGTGTATTGTGATTTATTTTATGCTTTGTTATATGCTATTATGTGTGATTTTACTATGTTCCAATAAACTCTGCTACTTTTACATACGCCATATACTTTTTTCTACACTCTTCTACTGTCTTAGCATCCACCCTTAAAATCCCCCCCTTGGGGCCACTCCTTGTTTGCTATTATTCATTGGGATGTGGTGGTATGTTTAATAGGGACACACTCCAGGGCTTCATTTTATTTAATCATGCACGGATAAGGGTCTGGTTTGGATTTTGATGGGACCCCAACGCCATTTTTTAAAAATTTGGCATGGGGTTCCCCTTAGAATCTATACTAGACCTGAAGGGCCTGGTACGGACTTTGTGGGGGAACCCTATGCAATTTTTTTAAAAAAAAATTTGGCCAGGGTTCCACTTAAAATCCACACCAGACCCGAAGTGCCTGGTATGGACTGGGGGGGACCCTCAACGCAATGCTTTTTCAGTGATTTTTATCTATATTGCCGGGAACCGGCAAAATATTACAGCTGCAAGGATTTTTTCTTTTTTCCTTTACAAATGTCATTTTGCAGTGGCACTGTTCTAAACATCACAGAGATGCTGTCAGCGCACTGCTAAGGTTGTGGACCTTTAGCTGACTGCTGCGAATGGAGCTCTGGGTGGTTCATGAAAGCAGGTCTAGCTAGAGCTAGAGCTAGATTAGGAGCTAGAGCATAAGTTTCCCCAGGGCGCAGAGTCTAAGAGCCAGCAAGTTTTCACCAGAGCCTCTGATGGTGAGGATGGGCTTCTCTGCTACTGACTCCAGGTCATGGCCCCCAGGGTCTCCCAGCTCATGCTCATGGCTAGCCACTGGTGGATAGAGAGGAAGCAGCAGTGCAGGACAACAAGGGATAGTCAGTAGGATAGCCAAGGGTCAGGGCAACGAGCAGACAGGGACAGACAGGAGAACACGCCAAAGGTCGAGGTATAAAGCAGAAAGGAATAGTCAAAGAACAAGCCAAGGTCGGTAAACGGAACCAAACGTAGAGCCCACAGCAGGAACCACACACACACACACACACACACACACACAGGAAGCCTAACACACAATATTGATCAGCAGCGCTGGCTTGCACTGCATGGTGTTATATAATGTTCCTAATTAGAGACTGGGGTGGAGTCCTACTGAGGGAAGATTACTTAAGCACACAGGTGAGAGGTGCACGGTCTCTAAGCTGAACACAAGCAGAGAGGTAAGCAGACAGACAAGACATGAAGGTTACTGCAGATTCATGACAGTACCCCCCTCTTACGAGGCCTCCCCCGCTTGGGCCCAGACTCGGAGGCAAAACTCAAATGAAACCTTCTCACAAGACGAGGTGCAAATACTTCAGATGCAGGGATCCAAGGCCTTTCCTCAGGACCAAACCCTTTCCAATGCACGAGGTACTGAAGAATGCCTTTACAGAGCCGGGAATCCAGAATTTGACTAACCTCGTACTCCTGACTATCCTCAGAGACCGGACCCGCGGTAGAGAGAGAGAACTTATTGAGAACTAAAGGCTTCAGAAGGGAAACATGAAAGGAGTTTGAGATCCTGAGGCTTTTAGGGATCTGAAGTTTAAAACAAACCGGATTAAGCTTAGAAATTATAGTATACGGGCCAATGAATCTTGGGGGAAACTTCAGAGAAGGAACCCGGAGCTTGATCTTCCTGGTGGAAAGCCACTGTCCCCAGGCTGTAGAGAAGGTGGCTTACGCCTGCGACGGTAGGCAAAACCTTTACATTTATTAGCAGCTGCTTGGAGGGAATCATGAACATCACCCCAAAGAGAATTTAATGATTGTTGAAACATGGCCAAAGCTGGAATGTCCCGAGAACAGGTCATAGGAAGAGGGAGCTGAGGGTGTCTTCTGAGAAAACCATGAGAAATGGTGTCTTCTGAGAAAACCTTGAGAAATGGTGTCTTCTGAGAACTGATGCTAACATGAGAGAATTTTGCTCACGGGAGTAGAGATGACTAATCATCATGAGACTAAGGTTCGGAGAAAGACCTGATTAACCCTCTCAGTCTGTCCATTGGATTGAGGGTGGTAAGAGAAATCTAGAACACTATTGAGGGATTTGCAAAAGGCTCTCCAAAAGCGAGATGTAAATTGCACACCCCTGTCAGACAAAATATGGGAAGGAACCCCATGGAGGCAGAAGAACCCTCGAACAAAAATGGGAACCAAAGCAGGAGCAGAAGGAAGACCCAGAGGAGGAACAATATGGGCCATCTTAGAGAACTGATCGATTACCACCCAAATGACCGTATTATTCCTAGATGGTGGAAGATCGGTGATAAAGTCCATGGCAATGTGAGACCAGGGCTTCATAGGAATGGGCAAGGGCATGAGAAGACCAGCAGGAGCATGTGTGGAGGACAGACATGACAAGCCTTAACATAGTCTTTGACATCCGGCCGGAGAGTAGGCCACCAGTAGTGGCAAGTGATGAGCAGGAAGGATCGGGGGAATCCAGCATGACCTGCCACCTTGGAATCATGTCCCCAACAAAGGATCTTCCCTCTTAGCTCAATGGGGACAAACATCTTGCCAGGAGGAATTTTTGACTCCATGGTGGTAGAATGGGCAAGAATGCATGAGTTTGGAATGATCGGCTCAGGTTCAGAGGTGGGCTTCTCATCCAAAGTGTCAAAAGACTTAGAGATTGCATCAGCCGACTCTTGCAGGAACCAGGTTTGTACGTAATCGTGAAATTAAAACAGGAAAAGAAAATACTCTACCTGGCCTGTCTGGGATTCAGTCATTTGGCATTCTGTACGTACTGCAGATTTTTGTCAACAGTGAAGATTGTTATGGAGTGAAGGGAACCCTCCAAGAGATGATGCCACTCCTCTAAAGCCAATTTAATTGCAAGAAGCTCCCGATCACCAATATCGTAATTTTTCTCTGCCTGAGAATTTTTTTTTGGAGAAAACGCACATAGTTGATGTTTTTTCTCAAAGGATTGAAGAAGCACAGCTTCCACTCCAGTCAAAGAAGCGTCCACTTCAATGCAAAATGGATCCCCTGGATTAGCTCTCCTCATGAGAGGTACAGAAACAAAGGCTTGTTTCAAATCATGAAATGCAGAGACAGCTTGAGGAGGCCACTCCTTAGCATTCGCACCCTTCTTGGTCAAGGCAATAATAGGCGCAGCAGCAGAAGAGTAATTCTTAATGAATTGCCTATAATAATTGGAGAACCCAAGAAATCACTGTGTGGCCTTGAGGCTGGTAGGAAGAGGCCAGTTGGTAATGGCCGAGACCTTTTCCGGATCAATACGAAAACCCAAATTGGAGACAAGAATAACAAGTATAAGGCGCAAGGTCAGGGGTATAAATGGTCCTACTGGCAATAATAACTCTCTTAATCTAAAGAGAGTGTATTAACTCTATGCAGACTATGCAGGGCAAAAGTTAAAATGACTAAAAACAACAAGCAATCACATATAGGAAAATAATGGCATTAGATTCAATAGTCTATGTGATGAACAATCATATGCTAGGACTGATTATGTTGCCGAAGCCCATAGACTTTTGTCAGACTCCAACACATACAAAAAACTCTGCGGTGACCCAACTTCCTCCTTTGCTACCAAGGTGGAACTCTTGGTCAAGATGGGCCTAGATGAGAATGTTTTATGCAAGGTGGAAGCCAGCTTCTTATTGAAGGACTACTATTCCATCCCCTATTTTTACCACCTACCAAAGGTCCATAAAAACCAAAAAGTGCTTCCATGTAGGCCCATTGTAGCCTCAATGGACAGTCTTACATCTGGGTTTAGTCAATACATTGACCGTTTTTTGCAACCACTTGTCTATACATTGCCCACTTGTCTAAGAGATGGATCACACCTTCTCGAATTGCTCTCTCCCTATAGATGGGAATCCATGTATGTCTGGTTATCCCTGGATGTGTGCTCATTGTACACATCCATCCCACGTGATTATGGCTTGCGGACATTGGATCATTTTTTGTCCTCCAATCCCATGATTAATCCCAGACAGACGGCTTTCACCCTGGAAGCTGCAAAGTTTTGTCTCACCCACAACTATTTTAATTTTGATGGTGGCTTTTACCTACAGACCCATGGCACAGCTATGGGGGCCAATTTTGCACCATCTTATGCCAACCTGGCCATGGGTCTGTGGGAAAACCAATATATTCATGCCAATAATCCCTTTTCAGCCCACATAGTTTTCTTTGGCAGGTACATAGATGACATTGTGGTCATGTGGGATGGCTTCCCTGCAGAAATGTCTCAATTCATTCAATATTGCAACAATAATCCATACCACCTATCATTTACCCATGTCACTGATCCGCATCTAATTTTTTTAGATTTGGAACTATGTCATCTAGAACATTCTATAATAGCCAAGAATCACACTAAACCCACGGCCGGAAATTCCTTTCTCCATTATGACAGTTGTCATTAACCTCCTTGGGTTCGTAATATACCTTAAGAGCAATTCTGCAGAATCCGTCAGAACTGTTCCCTAGATGAGGATTATGAGAAAGAGAGCATTGTATTAAAAAAGAAATTCAGGGACAAAAAATACCCCGAAAAATTGATTAGTGAAGCCCATGGTACATACTTGGAAGGTAGACCCCCCAAGAAACCCTTTTCCAACTGTAACCCTCAGCCTTTACGATTTGTTACGATGTTCCACAATTAATATTGCAAAATGGAAGCTATTCTGACTCACCATTGGGGTATAATGTTACAAGACACCCACTTAAAACATACTCTCCCCCCCCGACCCAAAATTACCTATCATAGAGCACCCAACCTTAAGAGTAAAATAGCACCCAGTAAGTTAAAAAATAAGGTGCAAAATGCCCCTAGGCCTACCTTAATCCCACTTACGGGCATGTATCAATGTGGTAAGATACAATGTAAGACCTGCATGTTTGTCCAACATAGACAAAAGTCCTTTAGGGCCGGTTCACACTGAGGCGATCCGACTTCGGGGCGAATTTGCTAGGCGATTTGAAAAGGCGAAGCGGCGCGATTGCGAAGCGATTGCAAAGCGAAGCGGCGCGATTGCGAAGCGATTGCGAAGCGATTGCGAAGAGATATCAGGCGATTCTAGGTGATTTCAACACGAGTACCTGGGACATGAGAGGTGTGTCTTCTGGCAAAATTATGTTTTTCTTCCTGGAAAGTCGCTTCTTCATAGACTGGGATCCGACTTGAAAGCGAACTTCAATTGACTTCTATGGGCTCAATTCGCCTAGAAGCCGCTTGAAAATAGTACAGGAACCTTTTTTGGAATCGCTTTGGACTTGAGTAGCGCATATTAAGATGGCTCCATTCATTCCAATGGGATTTCTGATGTCAGGCGATTTAAGGCGAATTGGGGCGACACAAGTCGGATCGCAAATCGCCTAGGATCGCCTCAGTGTGAACCGGCCCTTAGGGTAAAAGGTAAAACCTATCCCATATCACATTTCTATACTTGTGCCTCGGATTTCGTGGTCTATGGCCTCTCGTGCCCATGCGGGCTGGTCTATGTTGGTTGAACCACACGTGCCCTTAGATGTCACTTTGGCCAACATAAGGAGAGCCATAGAAGGTGGCAAAGATCACCATAGTGTGCCTAGGCATTTTTTGGAAGTTAACGACAGGTCGAACCATCTGGACAGCACTTGAAGGTTTTTTACGGATCCGTGTGATACCACTAGAAACGGTGGA
>BLSH010079931.1:207509-219552 GCA_018402905.1 Glandirana rugosa | reverse complement strand
CACCTCTGTGGCGCCTGGGTGCAGTGCACCCCAGGCACCCGCCCAGGATCTGCCCTGACCTTATAGCAGTGTTCCCCAACCCAGTCCTCAAGGCCCACCAACAGGTCATGTTTTCAGGATTTCCCTCAGATGAATCAGCTGTGGTAATTACTAAGGCAGTGAAACTGATCAAATCACCTGTGCAAAATAATGGAAATCCTGAAAACATGACCTGTTGGTGGGCCTTGAGGACAGGGTTGGGGAACACTGCTCTGGAGGGTTCCTCCTAGTACTCCTCCTCCTTAGAAGCCGCCAGTGAACTCACAGTCACATGGATCACCCTTTGATATTATGTCTCCAATCACATCGACCACATGCAAAGCAATCAGATCTTGCAATAGCGCTTTATCGTTTAAAAATGTTATTTAAAAAAAAATCCAAAGTACAGTATATGCACTTACATTCGAAAACACTTAGCCAAGCTTGTCTATGTTACATGTGCCAATGGTGCTAGGACGAATGTATCCCCTTTCAATTTATCCACCATTGTATCTCAGCAGTAGTTAGGCCCCTTAAGGCTATATGAACGCTATAGTCACTGTCACATGAATAATAATATAAAACCTACATTTTTTTGCTAGAAAACTACTCAGAACCCCCAAACATGATATTTTTTTAAGCGGAGGCCCTAGAGAATAAAAAGGTGGGTGTTGCAAATCTCTATGTCACACAATATGTGCACAGCAGTTTTTCAAAAGCAAAATGTTTGGGAAAAAATACACTTTAATGAATTTTAATGCACAACAACACAATATAATACCCAATTGTTTGGTGAAATATAATAAATGATGTTACACCCAATAAAGAGGTACCGAAAATGCCTTGGTTTAAAACTGCATGCGCCTGTGGAACGACGCCAAACTACGATACCTAAAAATCTCCATAGGCGACACTTTAAAAGCTTTTACAGGTTGGCAGTTTAGAGTTACACAGGAGGTCTGGAGCTAAAATGATTGCTCGTACTCTGATGTCTTCGATGATACCTCACATGTGTGGTGCTATCACCGTTTAGATATGTACGTGGGACCGACGTGCGCGTTCGCATTTGCATGGACAGGGGCGCTTTAACATTTTTGAAAAAAATGTATTATTTATTTTATGTAAAACAAAATTTACACTATTTTTTCAATCACTTTTATTTATTTATTTCTTTCCCAGGTGCTCAACAACATCCCTTGTGATAGCATGGGCCGTGTCAGGTCCTCTTTATGGAGAGATCTGGAGTCTATTAGACCCCAGATCTCTCCCCTGGCCTCCAATGTAGCCGAGCAGATACAGATTAGGCTCATTGGCTGCTTCACTGTTGGTAACTGCCAAGTAAACAAAGAACTGAAATCGGAAGTGACAAAATCCCGGATTCTGACGTCACACAGTGAGAGGAACAACGTCAATTCCTTCCACTGTGTCCCAGGATCGCTCGGGAGAGCCCAGTAAAGGCAATGGTGGGAGGGGCCCCCTTCCGCCGCCTGTAAAATTACAATCAATAACTGTATGTTTTCATTTCAATGTTTTTATTGGAAATTTTCACAAAGAATAAAGAAATATTACAAACATTATGTATATTTTCCACAATATGGAATGCATATATAACTGTGTTTTAAGCAAAAATGTTCAAAGCTTAACCACTTAAGGACCGCCCCACAAACATATACTGCAGCAGGGCAGCCCTTTAGCGCAAAATCACGTACCTGTTCATGATTGTTTCCTTTGGGTCACAGCGAGAGCCAATCAGCAATGATTCTGAGAGAGGCAGAACGGCAGTCTGCCTATGAAAACAAGGCAGATCACTGTTCTGCTTGTAAGGAAGATAGAGATCTTGTGTTTCTGCTAAGCAGGAACACAGATCTCTGTTTTCCTTCAGTTAAACCATTCCCCACACAGTAAGAAAGCACCCCCAGGGAACACATTTAACCCTTTGAGCGCCCTGACATTAACCCCTTCACTGCCAGTGTCATTAGTACAGTGACAGTGCATTTTCTTTTGAGCACTGATCACTGTATTAGTGTCACTGGTCCCCAAAAAAGTGTCAAAAGTGTCAGTTTTGTCCGCTGCAATGTCGCAGTCCCGTTAAAAATCGCTGATCGCCGCCATTACTAGTAAAAAGAAGAAAAAAAAAGTCCATAAATCTATCCCATAATTTGTAGAGGCTATAACTTTTGCGCAAACCAATCAATATGCTGTTATTGGGGTTCTTTTTTTTTACCAAAAATATGTAGCATATTGCCCTAAATTGATGAAAGAAATTCGATTTTTTAAATTTTTTTATGGGATATGTTTTATAGCAATTGGAAACATTTTTTTGTTTATTGCGCAAAAAACAAAAACCAAATCAAATACCACCAAAAGAAAAGTTCTATTTTTGGGGGGAAAAGGACATCAATTTTATTTGGGTACAACGTCGTACGAACGCGCAATTGTCAGTTAAAGCAACGCGGTGCCGTATTGCAAAAAATGGCCTCGTCGTGAAGGGGGGAAAACCTTCAGGAGCTGAAGTGGTTAAGAGACAGAGGTGTGAGTCCTGCAGCTTTGCGGCTAAACAGTCTTTTGATCATTAAAAAGAAGAATAGAAATCTCAGCGTTTTCCAGGAACCCAGAGATTAAACAAAGCAGTTAAACAGCAGCACATCTTTATACCCACACCTAAGGATGTATAATATGGGGAGAAAACTCATATTTTACCATCTGCGATGACAATGATGGCTACTGGAAAATCAATCTAGATGAACAGTAATCACAACTGTGTACTTTTAATATACCATGTGGATAATACAATTTGATCTTACATTCTTCAGCCTGTGAAGTGCTTCCCCCAAGAAACATAAAAAGGCATCAGCATAATCAAAGATAACATGATCACAGCTGCTTTGACCAAAAAAGGAACACAATATTCTGAGCAAATTTAGAACCATAGGAAAAACCTATGATAATATTTGAACATGGCATCTGATAGCTCAACTACCTATTATCATATCTTCTATAGGTTTTTTAGAGTACAATAGAACCTTGGTTCACAAGTAATGCGGTTAGGGCCAGTTCACGCCACATGCAGTCCAGTGCGTTTTTTTCTGGATCAAAAACGCATGGAAAGTAGGTTATATGACTTTCAAAGGCTTAGTTCACACCAGTGCAGTCAGTTCCAGTGCGTTCCAGCTCCAGAAAAAAAAAGTAGAACATGCTGCATTTTTCATGCACTGAACTGTACTGGAACGCGGTAAAACGCATCAAAAACGCACCGGAAAGCACCAAAACGCACTGGAACACACCTACAGGCACCAAAAACGCACTGGAACGCACATGTCCTAAGAAAAAAAGGGGGAAAAAACTGCACTGGACTGCATCAAAAACGCACCGTAACAGACCGCAAAGCGTCAAATACGCACATGCAGAAAAGCATCCGGAACGCATCCGGACTGCGTTTCTATGGTGTGAACTGGCCCTTAAAGAGCAATTTGAAAGACGAAAATACAAGTATTTTTTCTTTAAAAATCCTGACTCAGTTTGCAAGCGCTGTCTCGCATAACAAGCAGGATTAAGCCTCTGTGCATGCAATACCACATGTGGCAAGAGGTGCGGGGGCGCTGGTGAGCCTCGGAAGCATTCGGAAATACTCGGAAATACCAAAAGCGTAAACAGTTCCCAAGCAATTCCGAAGGTTTCCGAGCATCTTAGAGCCTCACCAGCGCCACCACACCCCTGGCCACATACAGTACTGCATAGACAAGCAGTCACTGTGGAACGAATTATCTGAGTTTCCATTGTTTCCTATGGGGAAACTTGCTTTGATATATGAGTGATTTGGATTACAAGCATTCTCCTGGAACGGATTATGCTCATAATCCAAGGTTCCACTGTACCTCCTCATATGTGTCATGTGTTCCAGGATTTTTACAATCATGCAGTTCATTGTTTTGTGATTTTTATCCAACAATAATGACAGGAATTTGAGAGCATACAGGTTACCTAGGTATTTTTTTGTAATATGTCTATGAATTTTTTACTCCATTTATTACTATTATCATTATGTACTATTGTACCCTGACATAGACCAATGAAAGGATTGTATACATTATATAATATATATGTACCAATAAATATTCTTTTTTTACCAACTCATTTTTATTTTTGCAACCACAAGCTTCATATAACATCCCACTTCTCCCATTTCCCCTTTGTTCATATTGATAGGGATATGACTAGGACAGTGCCTCATATAAAGTCCCAAAATTTTTCTTTTTTTCCATGTACATAAGTAGTCACAGCCTTTGCTCAATACTTTGTTGAAGCATCTTTGGCACCAATTACAGCCTCAAGTCTTTTTGAGTATGATGCTACAAGCTTGGCATGCCTATTTTTTGTCAGTTTCTCCCATTCTTCTTTGCAGGACCTCTCAAGCTCCAGAATGTTGGATGGGGAGCGTCAGTGCACAGCCATTTTCAGATCTCTCCAGAGATGTTCACTGGGGTTCAAGTCTGGGCCCCGGATGGGCGACTCAAGGACATTCACAAAATTGTCCTTTAGCCACTCCTTTGTTATCTTGGCTGTGTGCTTAGGCTCGTTGTCCTGTTGGAAGATGAACCTTCACCCCAGTCTGAGGTCCAGAGCACTCTGGAAGAGGTTTTCATCAAGAATGTCTCTGTAAATTGCTGCATTAATTTTTCCCTCAATCCTGACTAGTCTCCCATTTCTTGCCGCTGAAAAACATCACCACAGCATGATGCTGCCACCACCATGCTTCACTGTAGGGAAGGTATTGGCCAGGTGATGAGCGGTGCCTGATTTCCTCTAGATATGAGGCGTGTCATTCAGGCCAAAGAGATTAATCTTTGGTTTCTCATGGTCTGAGAGTCCTTCGGGTGCCTTTTGGCAAACTCCAGGTGGGCTGTCATGTGCCTTTTACTGAGGAATGGCTTCCTTCTCACCACTTTACCATACAGGCTTGATTGGTGGAGTGCTCCAGAGATGGTTGTTTGTCTAGAAGGTTCTCCTCTCTCCACAGAGAAGCGATGGATCTCTGTCAGAGTGACCATTGGGTTCTTGATCACCTCCCTGACTAAGGCCCTTCTCAGTTTGGCTGGGCGGCCCGCTCTAGGAAGAGTCCTGGTGGATTCAAACTCCTTCCATTTATGGATGATGGAGGCCACTTTGTTTATTGTGACCCTTAATGCTGCAGAAAAATGTCTTCCCCAGATCTGTGCCTCAATACAATCTTGTCTTGGAAATCTACAAACAATTCCTTGGACTTCATGGCTTGGTTTGTGCTCTGACATGCACTGTTAACCGTGGGACTTTATATAGACAGGTGTGTCCCTTTCCAAATCATATCTAATCAACTGAATTTAACACAGGTGGAATCCAAATCAAGTTGTAGAAACATCTTAACGATGATCAGTGGAAACAGGATGCACTTGAGCTCAATTTTAAGTGTCATGGCAAAGGCTGGGAATACTTATGTACATGGGATTTTTTTCATTTGTCATTTTTAATAAATTAGCAAAGATTTAGACCAAACTTCTGTCACGTTGTCATTATGGGATATTGTACATAGAATTTTGAGGAAAATAATTAATTGAATCCATTCTGGAATAAGGCTGCAACATAACAAAATGTAGAAAAAGTGAAGCGCTGTTAATACTTTCCGGATGCACAGTATATCACGGGAAAAGGAAAAATCCTGTAGTTTGTGAATGAAGTGAAGGATATGGTATCCTAACGACAGTTAGTGTGACAACAAAGCTACTACAACATGGATTGTGTGCTTAGCACAGAACAAAGAGAGTATACTGCAATGTAATTATTAAATTATACAAACATTATAAACCATTATTTATATAATTTAGGTACACTTTAAAAGTCATGCTAATCACTAAGTACAATAAAGGGATTTTATTAAAACTTACCGTAAAATCCTTTTCTCTGAGTTCACTGACAGACGCAGCCCTTCATTGACAAGTGGGTTATATGCACATCCTACCAGGAGTTGACTAGGCAAATAGAAAGAAAGCAAGCTGACCCCTCCCAGGGGGCCGTCCTCTCTCTCCCATATAAACTCCCTGCTCTGCATAGCATATGAGTTTGTAACAAGCCGTACAAACGCAACACAGAGGGGTGGGTTCTGCGTCTGTCAGGGATCTCAGAGAAAAGGATTTTACGGTAAGTTTTAATAAAATCCCTTTTTCTCCCACGTTCACTGACAGACGCAGCCCTTCATTGACAAGTGGGGATGTCCCAAAGCTGTGTCAGTCAAGAGGGGTGGATAAACAACAACAACTGTACCCAACAGAATCCTCTCAGGAGGCGCCAGCCGCGCCTACACTGCCGCCTGTAAAACTTTGCGGCCAAAAGCAGCATTCGCGGATGCTGAAATATCCACTTTGTAAAACTTAGTAAACGTGTGCACTGAGGCCCAACTAGCCGCCTTGCACACCTGTGACACCGAAGCCTGGTGTCTGAAAGCCCAGGAAGTGCTAACTGCCCTGGTGGAATGAGCCGTGACAGGTAAAGGGGGTACTTTGGGTCACGGTCTGTCTGATCCAATGGGAAATAGTAGTCCGCCAACCCTTTGTGCGGACCATCCGTCAGTACAAACAACACATCAGACTTCAGAAAAGAAGCTGTAGTCGCCAAGTACACCCGCAAAGCCCTTATGACATCCAAGGAATGTAACTCAAATTCCTTGGGATGCGACGGGTTCGGACATAATGAAGGAAGAACAATATCTTCATTAATGTGGAAAGAAGAGACCACCTTTCGGTAGAAATGAAGGAGAAGGACGCAAGACCGCCTTATCCCTATGAAGGACTAGGTAAGGAGACTTGCAGGACAACGCTGCCAACTCAGACACCCACCTATCGGATGTAATGGCCACCAAGAATGCCACTTTCTGCGAGAGCAATTGTAAGGGAATATCCCTGATATTCTCAAATGGCGGTTTCTGCATTACAGAAAGCACCAAATTCAAATCCCACGGCGCCAAAGGCGACCGTACTGGAGGAGCCACATAGCGTACACCCTGTACAAATGTACGAATCAACAAATGTGACGCCAAAGGCCGTTGAAAGAGAATCGCCAGAGCCGAAATCTGAAACTTGAGAGTACTCAATGCCAATTTTTTATCCAGGCCCTGCTGCAAAAAAAACAGGACCCTGGACACAATGTAAGAGCGAAGGTTCCAACCCCCCGCCTCACACCAGGCAATATAGGCCTTCCAGGTGCGATGATAAATCTTGCGCGAAGTACACTTACGCTTTAAGCATGGTAGGGATCACAGAGTCAGCGACACCCCTATCCCTCAACACCTGGGACTCAGTAGCCAAGCTGTCGAAGCCAGGGTAAAGCAGGGTGCAAGATGGATCCGAGACATCAGATCTTCGCGCAGCGGAAGACGCCAGAGAAAATCTGCCACCACTTGCACCACGTCGGCGTACCAAGGGCGCCGAGGCCAATCCGGAGCTACCAGGATTGTCGGAATCCCCTCCGCTTCTACCCTGCGCAGTAGCCGCGGTAGAAGCGTGATGGGAGGAAAAGCGTACAGGAGCCGATACCGACTCCAAGACGCCACCAGCGCGTCCGTGGCGGCCGCCAGCGGGTCTCTCGTCCTGCACACAAAGGTTTACACCTTGTGATTGAACCGAGACGCCATGAAGTCCACGTCTGGCGTGCCCCACTTGTGGCAAATCTGGCGGAACACTTCTGGATGAAAGGACCATTCCCCCTGATCCAGAATCTGGCGACTGAGAAAGTCCGCCTGCCAATTCTCTACACCCAGGATGTAAATGGCGGAGATTGCCGGCACGTGAAGTTCTGCCCATCGCAGAATGAGAGCCGCTTCCCCAGCCGCTGCCGAGCTCCTCGTTCCGCCCTGATGGTTCACGTACGCCACGCTTCGTGGCGTTGTCCGACTGGACCCGCACCGGGAGACCGCGCAACCTCACCGTCCAGTGGGAGAGGCAGAGCCTAATCGCCCTCAACTCCAGCACATTGATCGGAAGACGGGATTCCTGCGCAGACCAGCGGCCTTGAGCAGACAGCTGCCCCAGGACCCCCCCAGTCCGATAGGCTGGCGTCCGTCGTGACTATCGACCAATTCAGGGGGAGAAATGACTTCCCCAACGTCAGAGCCGGGGCCCGAAGCCACCAGGCCAACTATCCTCTGGTTTGATGATCCAATTTGATCAGCTGGTCCAGGGACAGCGGAGACTTGTCCCACCGTGACAGAATCGCTCGCTGAAGGAGCAGAGTGTGACTCTGGGCATAAGGTACCGCCTCGAAGGCTGAAACCATGAGCCCCAACACCCGCATACAGAATCGTAAGGAGGACCACCGGTGTGCCAGCAGAGTTCGCACCACCGCTTGCAGTGCCAGCAACTTGGCCGGAGGCAAGAATACCTTCGCCTGCTCTGTGTCCAAAATCAGACCCAGGAATTCCAGGTGACAGGACGGGGTCAATGTCGACTTCTGCAGAAGAACCTGTCTGGGGGTAGAGCACTGAACTCTATCCAGTACTAGGAGGACACCACTTCCTGCACCCACCGGTCAGAAATGCGGGCAGTCCACCTGTCTGCGAACCCCAGAAGTCGACCCGATTCCCTGGTGGGGGCAACCCATCATGGAGGAGGACTTATCCTCTGCCCTTTCACTCTTGCGTTGCCAGGGTCGTTTACTGGCCCCGCGGCAGACTTGCTGGGCCTCGACCCCTTGCCCGCTGCACCGGGGGCACGAAAAAACCTCTTCTGACCCGAAGAAGTAGGACCCTGCTTGCGGCGGAACACCAGCCGCCTGGGCTCCGGAAGAAAAATACTCTTCCCTCCAACTGCGCCCCAAAGAGCCGACCCCCCTGAAAGGGGAGATCCGTAAGGCCCTTCTTAGACGCATGGTCACCCGACCAGGAGCGTAACCAGAGTACCCATCTGATAATGACTGCGAAAACAGACATTTTAGACAACATGGGAAGCAGGACCAGAGCTGCGTCACACAGGTACCGAAGACCCTGAAACAGATGGTCTGCTCTCTGCGACACCTCAAGCTACCTCCCGCAGCCCAAGACATTCTGCAGCTCAAGCGCACACTCAGAAAGAGATTGCGCCGCCATGGCTGACGCCAGGGCCGGACTCATGGCTGACCCTGCCAACCTGCGGGGGATGCTATCCTCAAATGGATAACGTATAGCGAAGCGTTTGGGCAGGGCAAAGGAAGTCTGCGGACGCTGCCATTCCTGATAGACCAGATGGTCGAAAAATATATCATAAGGATAAGCCTTAGGGGATCTGGGTGGCCTAGCAGACCCGCAAATGTATGCAGTCCCCTGCGACTCCCCTGCTTGGATCAGTCGCAAAGACGCACGGATATCAGCAATCAGTGCGACCACCAGCGCCTTCTCGCGCCCAACCGAGGCCCCCTGGTCTTCCTCACAGTCCGAGAGCTCCAGCTCGCCCCCTGAGAGCTCCACGGGGGTCCCCATGAACCCCGAGTCCACTTCCGGTTCTGACTATTCCCCCGATGAAAGAGGGGGAGGCGGACGCTTTTTAGGGGCCCCCTGACAACGGCTTGGCACAACCCGGGGAAAAAAAATCCCCAAATATTGCTTTCAGCTGGTCCAGGGACACCAGGGTCCCTAGCGCAGGTTGTGCTGCCGCTGACTCCTCCTCAGAAGGAAGCGCAGGGTCATCCGCCATTGTGCCACCGGACCTGACAGGCAGAAAAACGCCCTGACACCCCCACAATGCAGCCCCACTGCCGCTCCACAGATCAACCAGGGAGACCCCAGGAGGACTGCACCCACCGCTACCAGCACTCCAGGGAGAGCCCAGCTATACTTGCTGTTTGTTGCCTCACAAAGTGCTGCATCCAGTAGGAGTGCTCAGAGACCACCAGTCATAGAGCCTGTGCCACCTGCGCCATCCACGCTGTCCCAGGGTGAAAGAGGACGCATCGGCTAGCAGCACGTTATTCTTCCAGGCACATCCAATATGGCCGCCGAGCGGTCACAAGAGGCCAAAGCCTGTAGTACAGGCTACGACTACGGCAAAATGGCCGCCGTTCAACACTAGAGGGAAAACCCCAAGAAAATGGCCGCGGCTACGGCAAAATGGCGGCGATCCGCCACAAAATGGCGGCGGATCGCCGCATGGCAGTTTGGAAGCGCGGGGTGCGGTGCAGGGAGAGGGGGGGAGGGGGGTGTAGGAGGGGGTGAGAACACCCAGGGGAGGCTCTAGCCCTAGCAAAACACCCTCCACTGGCCGGCTCAAATCGCTAAAATCGCCTAGCCCCCCACCTCCACGCCACTACGGGGGGAGAGAGGGGGTCACTCACCAGTCCGACGGGCATAGCTGGTAGCCACCCGGTTGCAGACCTTCCTCCCACTGCCGGAGAGGGATGCTGCAGGCCACAGGCCCCTGGACGGGAACAAGGTCCGGTCACTGGGCGCAAGTGGGGGTCACCCACTGGCCACCCGCATGGAACGGGCACGATGCGGCGGGCCCCGCCAAGGCTAAAGCTAGCTTGCATCGGTCGCCGGCGCTGGGGAAGGTGCAGGATTCTAGATATCCTCTATCAGTGTTGCCAACCTCCCCCAGCATTTTTTACTGGCAAAACATGGAAAATTTACTGGTGGAGCACATTTTTTACTGGCAACCTGAAAAATAACTGAACTCCTATTAAAAACTAAGACAACTGATATTTAAACACAACATGGAAACACTAACAATACCCATATCAAGTAGTTTGCCCGGTTTACACTTAAAAAGTCAGCACAGCATGACAAGTTATCAGACCCTGATATTTATAGACAGTTGTAAATCATTGATTTTTACAAACTGTCAGTAAATTTACTGGCGGTTGGCAACACTGTCCTCTATGCCCCAGCCAGCTTCTTAATAGCAGTCTTCATCAGATAGCTTGAGAAAAATAAAAAAGCGGTAGCAAAAAAAGGTGAACCGCAGGTCCCATAAGGGAGCCAGGTCTAACTCCTTGCACTAGGCATAATAAAACTGATATGTTATGCAGAGCAGGGGGGTTATATGGGAGAGAGAGGACGGCCCCCTGGGAGGGGTCAGCTTGCTTTCTTTCTATTTGCCTAGTCAACTCCTGGTAGGATGTGCATATAACCCACTTGTCAATGAAGGGCTGCGTCTGTCAGTGAACGTAGGAGAAATATTTCCGATGACGTGTCTCTGACAACACCACTGTCTTCTTAATAATAACTCCTCCAATTATATCAAGAGAAAGCTTTGGATTTATTGAAAAACAGTACAAAAGAACTACTGCTCTGAGCTATTATGACCCATCTAAACAAATGGAAATACAATAGATGCAAGCACAGGCGACCTTGCAGCATTTCACATGCTTGAAGGGAAAAATTGTGACAAAGAGCAAAACTTGAAAAAAAGCAATTTTCTTTGCATAATCAACTCAAGTTACTCTAATATTCAAATCCCTGGAATAGTACAAAGAGCTAATGCAGTTAACGTTTATCTAAAACCTCCGACAATGTATACAGTGCCTTGAAAAATATTAATTCCCCTTGAAATTTTCCACATTTTGTCATGGTACAACCAAAAACGTAAATGTATTTTATTGGGATTTTATGTGATAGACCAACACAAAGTGGCCCATAATTGTGAAGTGGAAGGAAAATGATAAATGGTTTTCAACATTTCAAAAACCAACATGGTACTGTTTTACACCTTTTAAAGTTCCCCTTAATTATAAAAAGTTCCGTGACATATGTAACAGCCTCCAAAATCTATTTGCAATTGACGTAATCGAGAAACATGATAAGGTCCCTAAACTTATAATCTCATTGAACTCAACTAATACGTTTCTTTTAACGAAAAAAAGTTCAAAACGAGAAACAGTGTTAAAAAGGGAAGTTCGTACACTTTACGACGTTCCAGCGGACACGAACGTAGATAACATAAAGGTAAACAAATCTACCCAGTATTATCGAGTCTCGTCATCAAGAAAACATGACAAAAAGTTATTTAGGTTTCGAAAGAGAACTATATTA
>BLSH010079931.1:197193-207499 GCA_018402905.1 Glandirana rugosa | reverse complement strand
CTAGGAAATATGAATCCATGATAAAATTCATGTTTAGAGACAATGGAGGAGATATACAGTGCCTCCCATAAGTATTCACTCTCCTTGAAGTTTTCCACATTTTGTCATGTTCTATCCAAAAAACGTAAATGTATTTTATTGGGATTTTATGTGATAGACCGACACAAAGTGGCCCATAATTGTGAAGTGGAAGGAAAATGATAAATGGTTTTCAACATTTTTTACAAATAAATATCTGAAAAGTGTGGGGGGCATTTGTATTCAGCCCCCTTTACTCTGATACCCCTAACTGAAATCTAGTGGAACCAATTGCTTCAGAAGTCACCTAATTATTAGAGTCCACCTGTGTGTAATTTAACCACTTCACCCCCGGAAGGATTTCCCACATTAGGACCAGAGCATTTTTTGCGATTTGGCACTGCGTCGTTTTAACTGACAATTGCACGGTTGTGCGCCGTTGCACCCAAACAAAATTTGTGTCCTTTTTCCCCCACAAATAGAGCTTTCTTTTGGTGGTATTTGATCGCATCTGAGTCATTTCTGATCACCACTATAAATAAATGAAAAGCGACAATTTTGCAAAACAAACTGTTTTTCTTACTTTTTGCTAAAATACAAATCCAAAAGAAAAAATATAAAAAAACATTTTTTTCATCGGTTTTGGCCGATTTATATTCTTTCTCATATTTTTGGTAAAAAAATAAAAAAAATCGCATTTGGTGTTTATTGATTGGTTAGCGCAAAAGTGGCCACGTTTATGGATGATGAGAATTAATTTCTGGGGTTTTTATTTGTTTTTATTTTTTACTAGTAATGGCGGCGATCTGTGACTTTTAGCAGTACTGCGCTATTGCGGCGGACATGTCGGACCATTTTGACACTTTTTTAGGACCAATATCTTCTATACAGCGATCAGAAATGTAAATATCCACTGATTACTGTATAAATGTCATTGGCAGTGAAGGGGTTAACCTGCAGGAGGAGAACTAGGAGTTAACTGTGTTCCCTGTGTGTGTTCTAACTGAGGGGGGGGGGGGGGCTGGGCTACCATGGGCATTAGAGATCTAACTGATCCCAGTGACAGGGATCAGTAAATCTCCTATGCCCGCACTGACAGAGTGGGGAACCGCCGTGTTTACATCGGCGGTTCCCCGTTCTTTTGCTGTGGTCGCTCATCGCGGCTTGCCACCGGACATCGGGTCCGCCCAAGCCGCAGGCACACTCCTCAGGAGCACGGCGGGCACGCTCACCCTCTAGTGGCCACCGGCAAATCACCGCTTATTTACGGCGATTTGCGGGAAGCATCCACACTGCCGCAGTAAATATACTGCATGCGGTGTGGAAGCAGTTAATCTCAGTATAAATACAGCTGTTCTGTGAAGCCCTCGGAGGTTTGTTAGAGAACCTTAGTGAACAAAAAGCCAAGGAACACACCAGGCAGGTCAGGGATAAAGTTGTGTAGAAATTTAAAGCAGGGTTAGGTTATAAAAAAAAAAATATTCCAAGCGCTGTCCAATCCATCATCGGAAAATGGAAAGAGTATGGCACAACTGCAAACCTGCCAAGACATGGCTGTCCACCTAAACTGACCAGCCGGGCAAAGAGAGCATTAATCAGAGAAGCAGCCAAGAGGTCCATGGTAACTCTGGAGGAGCTGCAGAGATCCACAGCTCAGATGGGAGAATCTGTCCACAGGACAACTATTAGTTGTGCACTCCACAAATCTGGCCTTTATGGATAAGTGGCAAGAAGAAAGCCATTGTTGAAAGAAAGCCATAAGAAGTCCTGTTTGCAGTTTGCGAGAAGCCATGTGGGGGGCACAGCAAACATGTGGAAGAAGGTGCTAAATTGAACTTCTTGGCCTAAAAGCAAAACGCTATGTATGGCGGAAAACTAGCACTGCATATCTCCCTGAACACACCATCCACACCGTGAAACATGGTGGTGGCCGCATCATGTTGTGGGGATGCTTTTCTTCAGCAGAAGGAAAACTGGTCAGAGTTGATTGGAAGATGGATGGAGCCAAATACAGGGCAATCTTAGAAGAAAACCTGCAAGAGTCTGCAAAAGACTTGAGGCGGAGGTTCACCTTCCAGTAGGACAACGACCCTAAGGGCACTTTCACACTGGGGGCGGCGGGGCGTTAGCAGTAAATCCCCACTAGTCACAGCAGGGATTTACCGCTGTTAGAGCGGTGCTACGGCGTCGGGAGCGGTGAGCTTTTAACCCCCCACAAGGGGTTAAAACTGGGTTAAAAGTGCCCGCTCTCTGTGCTTCAGAGGCGGTGTGCAGGTGCTTTGAAAGCGCTAACCCATTGTTTTCAATGGGCAGGGGCGGTGGAGGTGCGGTATATAATCGCTCACCGCTCCAAAGATGCCTTTTTCAGGACTTTTTGTAACGTGCTGCAAGCGCACCGCCCCAGTGTGAAAGCACTCCGGCTTTCACATTGGGGTGGATGGGGAGTGACCTTTGAGGCACTTTACAGGCGCTATTTTTAGCTAAATAGCGCCTGTAAAGCTCCTAAGTGTGAAAGGAAAGATTTTGCCGTGAATTTGCCTAGATTTTTATTGCGACTTTAACCGCGACTTTGCCGCATTTTGCTGCGATTTTTTACAGGTCAAAAGGTCACCAAAGTATAAAGCAGAAAAACGCCCAAATCTGCCAGAAAAAATACTTCCAGAACTTGTTTGAGCTTCAGGCGTTTTCAGGCTTTTGGCTTCAGGCGTTTTGGAGTGGAGATGCGAACCATCGTCAGGCTTCCAGCTACAAACACCCAGGAGGTGTGAATGGGGCCTAAACATACAGCCAGAGCTACAATGTGTTAGAACGGCCCAGTCAAATTGGTCCAGGCCTACAGCATCTCACAAAAGTAAGTACACCCCTCACATTTTGTAAATATTTTATTATATCTTTTCATGTGACAACACTGAAGAAATGACACTTTGCTACAATGTAAAGTAGTGAGTGTACAGCTTGTATAACAGTGTAAATTTGCTGTCCCCTCAAAATAACGCAACATGCGGCCATTAATGTCTAAACCGCTGGCAACAAAAGTGAGTACACCCTGTATTGCAAACATAAGGCAAACCAAGCTGAATCACTCACAATAAGAGCCGCTGCCAACCCGGAATTGTGCAGTAGAGTGACGTCAGCGCTAGAACTCCGCAGGTCGCGGCCGCTGGGACCCTCCGATCATTCGGAGGAATGGCAGAACGGCAGTCTGCCTATGTAAACAAGTCAAACTGTTGTTCTGTCAGGGAGTAAAAGAGAGATCTTTTGTTTCAGCTAAGCTGAAACACGGATCTCTCTTTTCCTCCAGTGCATCCACCCCCCCCCCCCACAGTAAGAAAGCACTCCTTAGGAGCAGTGGCGGCTGGTGAAGTTTTAGGATGGTGGGGCATCAGACCCCGCCCTTCCTTTTGACCCCTCCTACTTCTCATAAGCTTCACCCCTCAAAGAATCCACCCACTTCATCCCCTGTATTCCACATATTGTGTCAGGAGTATACAGCTCAGCATCACAGGACACAGTATACAGCTCAGCATCACAGGACACAGTATACAGCCCCAGCATCACAGGGCACAGTATACAGCTCAGCATCACAGGACACAGTATACAGCCCCAGTATCACAGGGCACAGTATACAGCTCAGCATCACAGGACACAGTATACAGCTCAGCATCACAGGACACAGTATACAGCTCAGCATCACAGGACACAGTATACAGCCCCAGCATCACAGGTGGGGAATATTGCAGCCAGTAACACAGTATGCAGCCAGTACACAGGTATTGCAGCCAGCCTGTCAGGACCTGTGTACTTGCTCGGGTCACCTGCGGGTGGCACTGTTGTATGGAATATCAAAGGGTGTAGTTCTGGTGGCCACCAGTGGGTGTCTCCTAGCAGATGGAGTACACAGGTCATTAAGCTACACCTGATGGGGCTGCTGGGACTATATAAGCCCGCCTTACACCCAGTCCCAGTGCTTCAGCGTTTTCTCTGCAAGCCGTATCCTGCCCGAGCCTGACCTGTACTGATCCATGCTCCAGACCTGACCTGACCTGATCTGATCCGTGTTCTGTCCCCCTGGAACCTGCATTTTGCTCCCTCCTTCACCATTCCACCCTCGGTATTTTCCTCCCTATTCTCATTTGATATCTGCCTGTTTTGCCTTTGTGTGTCTTGCATTTGTATTTAGTTAGATAGATAGTTAGGTGTTTGGTTTTGGGTTGTCGTGTTTTTGCCTTCTTTCACTTGCTCGTTTTTGTTACTGGTGTTGGGTGTTTTGCAAGTGTGTCATTTTTTATAATAAATATATTTTCACCTATCTGCATAGTCCTGATTCTTTTAGGTGCAGCCCATTGATCTGCTTCCCCTTGCTGAAGGCTTGTAAATCCTGACACAGCCAGTACACAGGTATTGTCAGTACACAGGTATTGCAGCCAACCAGTATACAGCACAGCACAGCAGCACATACCTCAGTCCCAGGGGACAGGAGTTGAGGCAGCCCACTCTCAATTATACAGCTGACCGGCGGGAATCTCAGGCGTGCGTGCAGTCCGACTTAGCACCAGCACATCCGCCAGTCCCGCCCCCACCACCACTCCTGTCTGGAGGACAGTGACTGAGGCCAGAGCCAATCAGTGAATATATGTGCGCTTTGCTGAAGCACATATATTCACTTTAATGGTCGACCAACAGGCTTTGGGAATTGTTGTCAGCAGACAGCAAGTTACCTAAAAAAGCTGGGACAGCCATGTACCAGCGGCCTATTTATTATTTTTTTTTTTTAGAAGCTGCAGCGGGGAGGCGACGCACTAGCACCCTCTATGGAGCAGCCGCCACTGCCTAGGAGCACACTTAACTCCTTAATCGCCTTTGGTGTTAACCCCTTCCCTGCCAGTGTCATTAGTACAGTAACAGTGCATATTGTTTAGCACTGATCATTGTATTGGTATCACTGGTCCCCAAAAATAGTCACTTAGTGTCAGATTTGTCTGCTGCAATGTCGTAGTTCTACAAAAAATCACTGTTCGCCGCCATTACTAGTAAAAACAATAAAAAAATTAAAAGTCCATAAAAATATCCCATAGTTTTTGGACGCTATAACTTTTGCGCAGACCAATCACTATACTGTTATTGGAATTTTTTTTTACAAAAAATATGTAGCAGAATACATATTGGCCTAAATTGATGAAAAAAAAATGATTTTTGCATTTTTTTTTATTGGGTGTTTTATAGAAGAAAGTAAAAAATACAGTTTTTTTTTTTTTCAAAATTGTCGCTCTTTTTTTGTTTACAGAGCAAAATGTAAAAAACGCAGAGGTAATCAAATACCAGCAAAATAAAACTCTATTCGTGGGAATAAAGGACATCATTTTTATTTGGGCACAGCCTCGCACGACCGCGCAATTGTTAAAGCAACGCAGTGCCGTATCGCAAAAAATGGCCTGGTCAGGAAGGGGGTAAAACCTTTCGGAGCTGAAGCGGTTAAATTAATACATTTGCTGTACAGATAATTTCTGGGCTCTTTTATTCTTTTTGACATTCAAAGATGCACAGTAAAAGATTAAAAAGGAGCCAAGCATAATTCACAATATGGCAACCCTCCTAAATCTACAAAATAGTGAACATAAGACGTTAGTATTCGATGATATAATACCTTGCAAGGAATAAGTGTTGCACTGGGAATAAAAATACAATCTATACTTGTATGGGTATAGTCACTAGATGTCACTGGAGGTACAGCTATTCTTCATTCACTGCGCTCTTCTGAACGTAAAGGTCCACCTTTAAAAGAAGAATAAAAATAACCAGTACCGTGCTGTAATAATATAATGTGAGCTTATGGGCTCCATAGCACTTCCTCCACTGAAGGATATAAATTGGTTCTAAACAAAACATTTTGCAGAAAAGGCAATGACCAATCGCTGGTTGGAATGGGGTATAATGGCCTATGATGGTTATGGGGTCCACAACCCAAAGAAGGTAAAAAAAAATTAGCAGCGCTTAAAAAGGGTGTACTGATTAAACTCAATAATCACAGCTGATAAATAATTCAAATTATTATTGTTCATAAAACAGATCATAATGTTCTTTTTTCAGTTTGTCTGCAACAAAACAATGGCATCAATCAATCCAAGAGGGACCTCCTTTCACCGCACCTTGCATACCTTCCACCTTTAAGACCTCATTCACAAAGCCGTGTGCCTATCTCTATACCCGTGAGACGGGCCGTCTGTCTGCAGAGGATGCGCAGGCATTTCATGCACCTGCATGCAGGCAGTCCCCTTCATTTTTATTGGGACACAGCCGCTGGTTCCAATTTGGTAACCGTTCTGGTGTGGGCAGTGGCGGCTGGTGTTTTTTTGTTTGGGGGGGTGGCAAACAACCACCCCCCCAGAGCACCTCAAGCCCCCCACCCCCCATCTGACAGTCGGTCCACTGGCACCTACCCCATCTAGGCGGCGGGAATTGGGCATCCGAGGTGCGGCAGGGATCGGGGCACCAAGCAGCAGCGGGAATCCTCCCCTCCTCCTAGACATCCAATAGGATCGCTTGTCCTTTCAGCCAATCGGGTGACCAGTATCAGATCCGGTTCCCAAACGGCCGGGAGGAGGATCAGTGTTGCAACAGTGAATATTCATTCGCTGTTGCAACACACCTAGGTGGGCTCCGGACGAAATGCTCTGCGCCCCAAGCCCACCCTATTTTGAAGCCTATTAGAGCCTCCGGCTCTAATCAGTGCTTCAGAAACACACCCCCGCCCATCCCGCCATAGGGATTCAAGCGCCCGGCATCCTGAAAGGGGCAGGGTGCATGGATGGGGGGGGGGGGGTGCCCATGTGCCCATAATGGATGGGCTGCCCCTGGGTGTGGGTGCATGTTCCTGAAAGCACACTGAGGTTGATTTACTAAAACTGGAGAGTGCAAAATCTGGTGCAGCTGTGCTTAGTAGCCAATCAGCTTCTAACTTCAGCTTATTCATTAACCACTTAAAGACTGCCCAGCCCATATATACTGTGGTAGGGCTGCTCTATTGAGCAAAACAACGTGCCTGTACATCATTTCATGCTATAGATACTGTGCCCGCTGCATGGAAGGGGGAGCCAATCAGCAGGTTCGGCGGACCCGATGTCCGCCGGCCACGTGCAATCGCTTCACAGAGAGAAAGAATGGGGATCTGCCAAGGCCAAGGCAGATCCCCGTTCTGACATGGAAGTACACAGAGATCTTCTGTTCCTTGTAAGCAGGACCACGGATCTCTGTATTCTTCCTATCAGTCCATCCCCCACACAGTTAGAAAGCACTTCCAGGGAACACGCTTAACCGTTTTGATCACCCCTGATGTTAACTCTTTCCCTGCCAGTGTCATTTATACAGTGACAGTGCATTATTTAGCACTGATCACTGTATTGGTGTCACTGGTCCCCAAAAAGTGTCACTTAGTGTCAGATTTGTCCGGCGCAATGTCGCAGTCCCGCTAAAAATCATAGATCACCACCATTACTAGTAAAAAGGATAAAAAGAATTTAACCACTTCCTTACTGGGCACTTAAACCCCCCTCCTGCCCGAACCAATTTTCAGTTTTCAGCGCTGTCGCTCTTTGAATGACAATTGCGCGGTCGTGCGACGTTGTACCCAAACAAAATTTGCGTCCTTTTTTTCACACAAATAGAGCTTTCTTTTGGTGGTATTTGATCCCCTCTGCGTCATTTCTGATCGCCGCTATAAACAAAAAAAGAGCGACAATTTTGAAAAAAAAAACAATATTTTTTACTTTTTGCTATAATAAATATCCAAAAATAAAAAATAAAAAAACAAATTTATTCATCAGTTTTGACCGATTTATATTCTTCTACATATTTTTGGTAAAAAAAATCGCAATCTGCGTTTATTGATTGGGTTGCGCAAAAGTTATAGCGCCTACAACTATGGACATTGATTTATGGCGTTTTTATTTATTTATTTTTTTTTACTGGTAATGGCGGCGATCTGCGATTTTTATCGGGACTGCGATATTGGGGCGGTTATGTCGGACGTTTTTGACACATTTTTGGGACCAATGACATTTATACAGCGATCAGAAATTTAAATGTCCACTGATTACTGTATAAATGTCATTGGCAGTGAAGGGGTTAACCAGCAGGGGGAAGTGAAGGGGTTAACAAATGTTCCCTGGGTGTGTTCTAACTGTGGGGGGGCGGGGCTGGTCGGGACATAACAGATCTAACTGATCCCAGTGACAGGGATCAGTAGATCTGTCATGTCCCCTGTCACTGAACGGGGAACCGCCGTGTTTACTTTGGCGGTTCCCCGTTCCTCCTCTCTGAAAGGAGATCGCGGGTCTCCGGCGGACATCGGCGGGAGCGCGCCCAGCACAAGCCAAATATTACCAAAGAAGTTGAATTGTGTCACCTCCAGGTCTAGATACATACCATGTAGTTTACCAGAATCTTTTACTGCGTAAATCAAGACCGCGTGTTCTGCCCCTCCTATTTTCATTTTCTTCCATGTTGTATTGAATTGCATCAGGCCTTTATTGTTCTGTTGTATGCTGACACCTAGGGGGTGATTTGCTAATGGCAAATACACTGTGCACTTTGCAAAGTGCTTTTGCACCCTGCAAGAACAGTTGCTCCAGAGCTTAGTAAATGAGCAAAAGCTCTACTGACTTCCATTATCCAATCATGTGTGAGCAAAAATGCAATTTTTAAAACATTTTCCTTGCATGTGATTGGGTACTCTTTGCAAAGTGAAGCCTTATCTCATTTACTAAGCTCTGGAGCAACTGCACTTGCAGAGTGCAACTGCACTTTGCAAAGTGCACAGCCTATTTGCTTTTAGTAAATCAACCCCCTAATGTCAGTTCAGGGTCACTAAAACTTGTTGACATTGTGATTTGTTATCTCCTTCTGTTTAACCATCCTGTTTAGTGCAAGTTAGTTCAGTCCCAGGTAGACCTCTCTTGTTTCTTCCATGATCTCTCTGTAAGTGTTAAGCAGTCTTTCTCAACCTTTTTTTATCCTAGAGCAAGGATATGCAATTAGCGGACCTCCAGCTGTTGCAAAACTACAAGTCCCATCATGCCTCTGCCTCTGGGTGTCATGGTTGTGGCTGTCAGAGCCTTGCTATGCCTCATGGGACTTGTAGTTCTGCAACAGCTGGAGGTCCTCTAATTGCATATCCCTGCCCTAGAGGAACACTTAAAGTAATTTTCAGGTCTCGGGAAACCCCTTCTAAAACCAATTCATTGGAGGTCAATGCAAAACATGTTCCTTACAATAATGGCCAGAGGGAAACATGCCACCTACTGTTCCTGCAGCAGGATGTTCAATAGGTTGTTCTGCCTGCAATATCAGATTTGACCACAAGATGGAGCCAGTGGTAAATGTACTGTTTTTGCTAAATTTAGAAACCGTTCAGCTTTAATAAAAGTTCCTAATATCCATCAATCTAAAAAAAGAAACCGGTGCATTCTGGGAGCTCAGACTCCATCGTAGAGACTAAAGAGAAGGAACCATTTATCAGAGCACACGTTGGATTGGAACTTACATCTCTTTACATCCACTGATGGCAGCAATCAGTGGTATGAATCATTTACTGCCATGCACAGCCTAATTGTCTATTGTATTTTCTATACATTTCATATACTGATTATATGTACTTTTATATTTTTTTCCTAATAGTTTCAAACACTTCCTTTTGTAAAAGCAGGAGTAAACTCACAAACATGAATTTTACCGATAGGTAAGCCTATAATAAGACTTACCTTTTAGAACAATAGAGAAAAGCCCGCGCACATTAAAAATCTGAAAATAAATAATTTAAGAAGATAAAATGATATAAATAAGAACTGAATTATATGATGGGGGCAGCCAGCAAAAAACAACTGATCAAATTGTGCATATAAATAACAATAAAAAATATTGCAGCGCCCACAATAAATATGACTAAGAAAATAAAAAAACAATCGAGTGTAAAAATAAATAAAAACGATATAAGGTATAAACAGTTTGTGCGTAAATATACGTGTTAAACTAGTCAACAAAAAACGACCGACGGGGGTAGTATATTAAGTCAAGAATAAATATAGTAAAATAGAAGAATTTAATAAATAAAAGTCTAAAAATTACACGCGCCCGAAAAGAGATAACAAGATTTTCCATTCAGAATAATATCCGAATGGATAGCCATTTTAAGTACAAACACTCAAATGAGGACGAAAATGTTTTCCTTCACAAACTTTGATAATCCTTTTTTTATATTTTCATGTATATTAGTCATATACTTTACATATCTTTT
>BLSH010079931.1:179335-194012 GCA_018402905.1 Glandirana rugosa | reverse complement strand
TATTAAAAAGGAGACAATAAAAATATAGTGAAAAATGGTAATATATTAACACACACTAAAAAACAGATTGCGCTCTGCAAAAAGTTAAATAACTGTAGCGGACCATAAAAAAGTTAAATAACTGTAGCGGACCATAAAAAAGACTAAAAAAGACAGGATGTTGGTACTAATTAAATAAAAAAGACCACGTATACTATAAATAAATAAGAAGGACCATATTAAAATGTGCATAACATTGCCCTAATAAATATAATACATAAACTCTTATGTGTATATAACATTAAGAATAAATAAATATAGATGTAGATCATAAGAATAATATACCAAACAAATAGGTTTAGGCTTTACTAATAAAAGAGTTTAAGTCCCAATCCACGTTCATACCGTATGGATAAAAGCTTTTCAGAGAATAAATCCAAAAGGTCTCCAATTGGGAGAGGGGTTTCTTCCCTCAGACATAAACTTGCGCCTAATGTGATTAATCCTCCAAAAAAGATACAATTTTTTCAGGATCTTAAAGGTTACTACAAGTGCCAAAAATGCAGAGTCTGTAAGTTGAATAAATGTAGGGAGAGAAAAATTCCGAGTTTTTCTTCCACTACCACGGGTCGCAGTTATGACCTAAAATTTTTCTGCACCTGTGAGACAAAAAATATTGTATACCTACTGACCTGTCCCTGTAAAAAACAGTACGTGGGGAGGACCACTAGTTCCTTCAATATTAGGGTAAATGAGCACATTACGAATATCATTAAGGGGAAGACCAATCATAGTGTCCCAAAACACTATTTAAAGCACCACGACCGCAATCCTGAGGGGACCCTCTATCAGATTATTGACAAATATGTCCCACCCTGGAGGGGAGGTTGGATTAAAAGAGGTGTCTCCCAATTGGAGACCTTTTGGATTTATTCTCTGAAAAGCTTTTATCCATACGGTATGAACGTGGATTGGGACTTAAACTCTTTTATTAGTAAAGCCTAAACCTATTTGTTTGGTATATTATTCTTATGATCTACATCTATATTTATTTATTCTTAATGTTATATACACATAAGAGTTTATGTATTATATTTATTAGGGCAATGTTATGCACATTTTAATATGGTCCTTCTTATTTATTTATAGTATACGTGGTCTTTTTTATTTAATTAGTACCAACATCCTGTCTTTTTTAGTCTTTTTTATGGTCCGCTACAGTTATTTAACTTTTTTATGGTCCGCTACAGTTATTTAACTTTTTGCAGAGCGCAATCTGTTTTTTAGTGTGTGTTAATATATTACCATTTTTCACTATATTTTTATTGTCTCCTTTTTAATATGTACAACGCAAGTCGTATTTTCTTTTATGATTTGGCGTTTTTCATTTGACCCCTTTTTTTACTCTTATCTTGTGTTTTTTAAGGTACCACTTCACGATTACGGGTACCCTAAATTTTTTTTTTTTTTTTTTAAATCTTTTATTCTGAAGTTTTTGACATCATATCCTTCCTAAATATAATTTATGTCTTCCTCATCCACATTTTCCACTTTATATATATTTCTTTCAGTATTTTCATGTTTATATGCACATACACCTTAATTGGTTTCTATAAATTATGTTTAAGACAACCTTAAATTAGTATTTGCACATACACATCACGATCTTCCAGGCACGATAGGTTATTATACCCACAATCCTCTTCTGTCTTTTGACAGAAAGAAAAGACCTTTCTTGCTGACACTTCTATATAAGAGGAAGTCATGGTGCGTGTCTGTTCACGCCCACTTCCTGTTCAGTTTAGATGGTTATCACACCCTCACTTCCGGTTTTCGGGAGATTTTGGACTCTTTTATCTACACCTCCTCACATTAATACTTTTTACGTTTTGTTCTGTTTAATGCGGTTTGCAATAACCGCTATTCCTCTTCCATATTCTTCAAGTTTGTTTTCACTTTCTTCTTTTTAGCCACTGATATTGGTTCCACACATGTTTTTTCAAAATGAGGCGTGGAACGCACGCCAATGACGCCATCTTGGAAACCAAATCCGACTTCCGTTTTTTCAAGCCCCCTAGGGGTCTGTTCTATACTTGAGAGTACTTCTATAAATAGGAGTGTCGACAGGAGGGGGGAATACCCCAGATGAAGGCCGTTTTGAGCCGAAACGCGTTGGGTTCCAGACTCCTCCTGTCTTACCGGTTATATTGAGAGCTCTTATTGCACATTTGTTTTGTGAGTATTTGTAATCCCTTTATCAAATAAAGGATTTGTTTTGAGACAGTATTACACTATTGTGGTCCCCCCATTCTTTTCATACCTTCTCCTTATCGCCAATAACGTTTGGCGTAATTTGTCTTGTTTTGCATGTTTCTGGAGATATCTCAAAATAGAAGACTCTGACGTATGGTGGATTAAGGATCCTGGTCCTGTCTCTTCCCAGCACATATGATCAGATGACATCAGAGTAACCCTACTCACGGTGGAATAAACCCCTGCTTTCTATCTACCTCAGTCTGGTAAGCGTACACCCATTACTTGATTATTGGAGTTTTTGGTGCCTTACCTATAGGCATGATGGGATTCGTGTGAAATACCTTATTGGACTCATATTTTCATCCCCATGCAAACCTCTCACCATATGAACTAATCTTATTGAAGTTTTGAGTTCGCACAAACTGTTTATACCTTATATCGTTTTTATTTATTTTTACACTCGATTGTTTTTTTATTTTCTTAGTCATATTTATTGTGGGCGCTGCAATATTTTTTATTGTTATTAATAAGACTTACCTATAGGTACTGTAAGTATCTCCTAAATGTGCACTGTTTAGAAGATATTTACTGTATATGTAGCTGATGATATCATCAGCGCATGGGATCTGAGGGAACGGCCACCCAGGCTGTTTCTTCAGAGTCCTGTGCTGTAAAGGGAGGCACCCGTGTGGATGCAAGGGAGTGATGTGATTGCAGCTTCGGCCACTCACACAGCCGGAGTCCGTGAACCTGGACCGAAGACTGAGTGAAGATGGAAGCCCTGTCAGCGCTGACAGTGTGGCACCGGAGGGCTTCATTCTAAGGTAAGTTTCGTATAATATGCCAGTATGTGCTGCATGCCAGCACATTATAACGTTGCCTTGCAGGTTAAGAAAAAAAAAATTGTCAGCGGTTTACTACCGCTTTAACAAAGCTTCAAGATTACACTTAGACCCCTTTCAAACAGAAGTGCCGCTAAAACACTGGTCGCTTTTGCGGTACTTTAGCGTCATTTTAGCGGCGCTTTTTGGGCACTAGCGGGCCATTAACAACGTGATCTTAAAAAAACAAACCCCGTTTTGCTGCGCTTTCAAAGTTGTTTTTTGCATCCTTAAACCACGGAAAGTAGATTATATGGTTTCCAATGGCATAGTTCACACCAATGTGGTCCATTCCAGGGCTTTGCAGTTCCAGAAAAAAAAGTAGAACATGCTTCATTTTTCCTGCACTGGACTGTACTGGAACGCGGTAAAATGCTTCAAAAATGCACCTGAATGCACTGGAACGCATCAAAAATGCACCGAACACCAGTGCAATAAAATAAAAATAGGAAGAAAGAAGAAGATAAAGCATCTGTAATGCATCCAGAAACACATAAAAAAACACATCAAAATGTGTTAAAAATGAGCATGCAGAAACGCATCCGTAACGGATCATCTGGAGTGTGTTTTAGTGGTGTGAACCAGTCCTTACAGATAGCTAAAAAGATCATTGATGCCATTCCGTTGAAAAAATAGCATTGTTACTGGACTTATATAGGCATCCTCAAATGGAAGAACAATCAACCACAGCTAAATAAGGAAGTAAACCGATTCCTTTTTTTTTTTCTGACCTGCAAAATAAAGGCATAATGTGCTAGTATGCATCACATACTAGCACGTTATGTGAAACTTACCTGCAAACGATGCCCTCCACCGATGCCTTGTCACGGCTGGAGGCTGCATCCATCTTCACCCATCTTCCTTCCGGGCCTGCGCACTCCGCCTGTGTGACTGGCCGGAGCCACATGACGTCACTCCTGCGCATACGTTTGGGAGCCGCTGGTCGCGGCACAGGGCTCTGAAGGAACGGCACTGGTGGCTATTCCTTCAGAGCGCATGACATCATCAGCTGCATATAATGTAAATATCTCCTAAACAGTGCATGTTTAGGAGATATTTACAGTACCTAATGTATAGGTAAGCCTTATTATAGGCTTACCTATAGGTACAAATAATTGATGGAAGTTTACGTCCATTTTAACCACTTGCCGACCGCCCGCCGCAGCGTGACGGCGACAAGGTGGTTCGTTATCGCGAACCGCCGTGACAGGACGGCGGCCGCGATAACTAGCATTGTGAGCTAGAACACACCCAGGGAACACTGTTAACCCTTAGAGTGCCCCCTGCAGGTTAACCCCTTCACTGCCAATGGCATTTACACAGTAATCAATGCATTTTTATAGCACTGATCGCTGTATAAATGCCAATGGTCCCAAAAAGGGGTCAAAATGGTCCAACATGTCCGCTGCAATATCGCAGTACTGCTAAAAATCGCAGATCGCCGCCATTACTAGTAAAAAATAAAAACAAAATAAAAACCCCAGAAATTAATTCTCATCATCCGTAAACGCGGCAACTTTTGCGCAAACGAATCAATAAACGCTGATTGCGATTTTTTTAACCAAAAATATGAGGAAGAATATAAATCGAACAAAACCGATATAAAAAAATGTTTTTTTATTTTTTTTTTGGATTTGGATTTTAGCAAAAAGTAAGAAATTTGGGGTTTTTTTGCAAAATTGTCGCTCTTCTTTTGTTTATAGCGGCGATCAGAAATGACGCAGAGGGGATGAAATACCATCAAAAGAAAGCTTTATTTGTGGGAAAAAAAGGAAGCAAATTTCACTTGGGTACAACGTTGCACGGCCGCGCAATTGTCAGTTAAAGCGACGCAGTGCAGAATCGCAAAAAGGGCTCTGGTCCTAAAGTGGGAAATCCTTCCGGGGCTGAAGTGGTTAAGGAACCCTAGCAATGGTGGCTCATCCATACAGGGCCGCCCCCCAATCCATGCGCCCGGAACCTAATCTTCATGCAGGGCGCCAGACACATGGATCCCAATTGGTATTTTTTTGTTTTTGAAGCACATGGTTAGAGCCGGTGGACTCCTGGCCAATAGGGTCTCAGGACCCACTTCCTGTTCCGAGAAGCCCCGACTCTTCCCTTGGCAAGATCATCTCTTCATCTCACCCCGGATCCCATCTGCCTCGTTATGGTAAGGCCCCCAATCACCGCCTTCCCGTCTGTCTCCCACAGGGGGGTTGGCAGCGGTGCAAATGAGGGGGGCAGGTTTGTTTGCCACCCCCCCAAAATATTGAGTACCAGCTGCCACTGAACCCTAGTACCCTCTGGCGGAACCCTAGGGCCCCAGGGTTCCCTGGTTGAGAACAGCGACCTCAAGAGGATAAATGATATACCCGTGTTGCAAAATAAGGTTGGATGCTTTTATAGTAACAACTGAAGCACAATTGCATCTAAACAACTTCCTGCACACCTTGCATATTCCATATCTGCTCATATTTACATGGATGAAATGGCAACCCTAGTTTGCCATGTAATAATGTTGTCATTTACCTGTCACAGCCGGCCTAATCTACACTCCACAAATATCTCCCACAAACTTCCGTGGATGCGATAATGTCATGTTCAATTACTCTACCTATCGTGCGTTGTGTGTTTTTATCATTTTACACAAAGGAGCGTCTGTTGTGACAAGATCTTAGGAGCTTTCATTTGACTTGCAAAAAGAGACTTTGCTTCATATTGAGTTCTCAAGGTCTGCAACATATAATCAGTTTATAAAGCTTCTCGTGAAGATAAAAGCATGTTTCCTGAAAATGACTCATGACGTACTGTACTAGTGAGAAAGAAGCGGAGGGAAGAACCGTGAGCGGAGGAGAATCTTCTCACCCCATCTTTTATAAACATGATCAAAAATTCAAACCAGCTTCTCTGGAGTCACACTCCGATACCTAATCCCATTCCTAGGAAGGTTTGGATTCTCCTTCTACAGGCGGTCCCCTAGTTACAAACATCCAACTTACAAACGACTCCTACTTACAAACGGAGGGAGACAACAGGAAGTGAGGGGAAATCTCCCCCTAAGAAGGGAAATTCACTCCTGTAAGAGTTATTATGGGGAAAAGGGGTCTCCACGGATGCTTTATCACCAATCCTTGTTTCCACAACAACTCAAAATTTTCAAAATCCAATTATCATTGAGACAGAAAGTGAGGTGAAATCTTCTGAACAGAAACATAGACAGCAAAACAATCATTACAGGGGTGTTACCCCTTCCCTAGGCTATCCAAAAAGCTTAAAAATATTTTTTTTGGCTGAAGCTACACTTAATAAATTTACCTGTTCCCACTTACAAACAAATTCAACTTAAGAACAAACCTACAGTCCTTATCTTGTTTGTAACCCGGGGACCGCCTGTATTTACATTGGTTGAGTGTTTTATATCCATACAAACAGCATCTATATACAGTATCTCACAAAAGTGAGTACACCCCTCACGTTTTTGAAAATATTTTATTCTATCTTTTTATGTAACAACACTGAAGAAATGACACTTTGCTACAATGTAAAGTAGTGAGTGTACAGCTTGTATAACAGCGTAAATTTGCTGTCCCCTTGAAATAACTCAACACACAGCCATTAATGTCTGAACCTCTGGTAACAAAAGTGAGTACACCCCTAAGTTAAAATGTCCAAATTGGGCCCAAATTGTCAATATTTTGTGTGGCCACCATTATTTGCCAGCACTGCCTTAACCCTCTTGGGCATGGAGTTCACCAGAGCTTCACAGGTTGCCACTGGAGTCCTCTTCCACTCCCCCATGATGACATCACAGAGCTGGTGGATGTTAGAGACCTTGCACTCCTCCACCTTCCATTTGAGGATGTCCCACAGTTGCTCAATGGGGTTTAGGTCTGGAGACATGCTTGGCCAATGCATCACCTTTACCCTCAGCTTCTCTAGCAAGGCAGTGGTCACCTCGGAGGTGTGTTTGGGGTCGTTATCACGATGGAATACTGCCCTGCGACCCAGTTTCCGAAGGGAGGGGATCATTCTCTGCTTCAGTATGTCACAGTACATGTTGGCATTCATGGTTCCCTCAACGAACTGTAGCTCCCCAGTGCCGGCAGCACTCATGCAGCCCCAGACAATGACACTCTCATCACCATGCTTGACTGTAGGCAAGACACACTTGTCTTTGTACTCCTCACCTGGTTGCCGCCACACACGCTTGACACCATGTGAACCAAATAAGTTTATTTTGGTCTCATCAGACCACAGGACATGGTTCCAGTAATCCATGTCCTTAGTCTGCTTGTCTTCAGCAAACTGTTTGCGGGCCTTCTTGTGCATCATCTTTAAAAGAGGCTTCCTTCTGGGACAACAACCATGCAGACCAATTTGATGCAGTGTGCTGCGTATGGTCTAAGCACTGACAGGCTGACCCCCCACCCCTTCAACCTCTGCAGAAATGCTGGCAGCACTCATATGTCTATTTCCCAAAGACAACCTCTGGATATGATGCTGAGCATGTGCACTCAACTTCTTTGGTCGACCATGGCGAGGCTGTTTCTGAGTGGAACCTGTCCTGCTAAACCACTGTATGGTCTTGGCCACCGTTCCGCAGCTCAGTTTCAGGGTCGTGGCAATCTTCTAATAGCCTAGGCCATCTTTATGTAGAGCAACAATTCTTTTTTTCAGATCCTCAGAGCGTTCTTTGCTATGAAGTGTAATGTTGAACTTCCAGTGACCAGTATGAGAGAGTGAGAGTGATAACACCACATTTAACACACCTGCTCCCCATTCACACCTGAGACCTTGTTACACAAGTCACATGACACTGGGGAGGAAAAATGGCTAATTGGGCCTAATTTGGACATTTTCACTTAGGGGTGCACTCACTTTTGTTGCCAGTGGTTTAGACATCAATGGCTGTGTGTTGAGTTATTTTGAGGGGACAACAAATGTACACGGTTATACAAGCTGTAAACTCACTACTTTACATTGTAGCAAAGTGTAATTTCTTCAGTGTTGTCACATAAAAAGATATAATAAAATATTTACAAAAATGTGAGGGGTGTACTCACTTTTGTGAGATACTCTATATTTCTATCTACAGTATCTATCTATCTATCTATCTATCTATCTATCTATCTATCTATCTATCTATCTATTTATCCATCTATTTATCTATCGGTATCTATCTCTTTGTCCGTCTATCTACCCTATATTACCAAAAGTATTGGGACACCTGCCTTTAATGGCATGTCTGTAGGGTTCAATATTGAGTTGGCCCACCCTTTGCAGCTATAACAGCTTCAACTCTTCTGGGAAGGCTCTCCACAAGGTTTAGGAGTGTGTCTATGGGAATGTTTGGCTTGTGGATCTTGGGCAGTATGTTGAAGCCCCCAGTTTCTTGATTCTCCAGAATTGCATTGATAAGTTCTGAATGTAGGTGGGCTGGTAGTGTTTTAACCACTTAAGGTCTGCCCTTTAGCAGTTTTATAGTTTTTTTTTTTAAAGTTACATTTTTGTTGCCTACTTTAGCAAGACAAGAAATCTTACAAAAAGAGAATAATTATACAATACTCAGAGGTGCAGCCTTTAAAGTGGAGTTCAACCCAAAAGTGGAATCGGGTACCTGTTTTGTTCCTTCCCCCACTGCTGGGCCATTCAGGAAGCGCAGCGCATTTTGCGTGTACCCAGTAGGGAACCGGCTGTGAAGCCAATAGGCTTCACTGTCGATTTCCCATACCATGATAGGTGGCGGCAGTACCAGAGAGATGTTATAAACATCAGCTGGGGTGCTGACATACATCGCTGGATTCCAGGACAGGTAAGTGTCCTAATGTTAAAAGTCTGCAGCTACAGTATGTGTAGCTGTTGAACTTTAATTTTTTGCTGGGGGGGGACTCCACTTTAACACCATACAATCAGATATGAGGGCATGTCCAGAAAATATGTAGCATGGTACCCCTATCTTGTTGGCAAAAGATCATTGAGTCTGTGGGGGTAATTTACTATAGTTCGCAGGTCACAGATAACGCCCAAATCCTTACTCTAGTCAGGACCTGGAGTAGCGCAAATAGAAATAATGTTTGGAGCATGATCTGATCCCCTAAATTGTACTAAAATATGCAGTATATTGTTAAAAGATAATCTGCTTTTAAACTGTGTGAAAAAGTGATTTCTACACTGAAATATATTAAAAATTCTATTTAGGTGTACAGCACAGCTGAGCACAACTGAGCATCCTCAGACACAAAACAACTCAATTTTTAACTCTCATGGAGTAATTCCTTGGAGGTATGGTAAATACCAAAATGAGAGCCGTTTTGCACAGCTTTTTTTGGGGAGTAAAGATGAGAGTTATGTAGCCCAATGTAATTTTCAGCCATTCATTCTAATAGTATAATTGTTATTTCCCTCAAATAAATCCTTTTCATGTTGAGATGAAATGTATCTTTCTCTCAAAGAAATTGTCCTGGCAACAATGTTGCAACTTCATGATTTATTTTGTTTTTAAGAATGCAAGAATGTGTACTGTTTTTATGTTTTGGTAAAATATTTTTTTCTCTGTAACTTTCGCTTACTGAAGTCCATCTCACAAAATTATTTCCCCAAACTCACACAGGTATCTTTACAAACAGCAAACAATACCATTGCTTCTGCAAATGTAAAATGAGTCTCAATTTTATATTTTTATTATTTACAAATGATCCAAATTTGAGCTAAAAGAATGTGGTATGTGTACCAACATCAGAAATAAAAATGTAATTTCCAAAAATCAGAGGGTAACATCGCTATTCTACACTGACAGCACCAAGAGCCACCAAATATCACAGAATAGATTAAAAAGAATAACTTCTGATTGACTCCTGATCGACTCCTGGTCAGCTCTTTGGCTCACAAGGTAACACAGCTCCCTAAAAGAACTTAGTTCCTGGGCTCAATTCCCAAATGCACCACTTTATGTAGAGATGTTGGTTGTTCTCCCTTTATTGGTAAACATAACTTGTGGCTTAGAGCCTTACATCAATTATGCCTAAATGTAGTATTTATGTGTAGGAGGGTTCCACCACCATTGTAAATCTTGCCAGATAGCCAAAAGTATTGGGACACCTGCCTTTACATGCACATGAACTTTAATGGCATCCCAGTCTTAGTCCATAGGGTTCAATATTGATTTAGCCCACCCTTTGCGGCTATAACAGCTTCAACTCTTCTAGGAAAGCTGTCCACAAGGTTTAGGAGTGTGTCTATGGCAATGTTTGGCCATACTTCCAGAAGTGCATTTGTGAGGTCAAGCACTGATGTTGGATGAGAAGGCCTGGCTTGCAGTCTCTGCTCTAATTCAGCCAAAAGGTATTCTATCTGGTTGAGGTCAGGACTCTGTGCAGGCCAGTCAAGTTCCTCCACCCCAACCTCCCTCATCCATGTCTTTATGGACCTTGCTTTGTGCACTGGTCCAAATAATTTGGTGGAGGGAAAATTATGATGTGGGGGTTGTTTTTCAGGGGTTGGACTTGGCCCCTTAGTTCCAGTGAAGGGAACTCTTAAGGCATCAGCAAGAAATTTTGGCCAACTTCATGCTCCCAACATTGTGGGAACAGTTTGGGGATGGCCCCTCCCTGTTCCAACATGACTGCGCATGTCCATAAAGACATGGATGAGTGAGGTTGGGGTGGAGGAACTTGACTGGTCTGCACAGAGTCCTGACCTCAACCCTATAGAACACCTTTCGGCTGAATTAGAGCAGGGACTGAGAGCCAGGCTTTCTCATCCAACATCAGTACCTGACAAATGCACTTCTGGAAGAATGGCCAAACATTCCCATAGACACACTCCTAAAACTTATGGACAGTCTTCCCAGAAGAGTTGAAGCTATTATAGCTGCAAAGGGTGGCCAAATCAAATTTGAACCCTATGACCTAAGACTGGGCTGCCATTAAAGTTTGGTAATTAAAGTTCATGTGCGTGTAAAGGCAGGCGTCTCAAAACGTTTGGCTATCTGACAAGATTTACAATGGTGGTGGAACCCTCCTACACATAATTACTAAATTTAGACATAATTTATGTAAGACCCTAAGCTATGTTTACCAAAATAGAGAGAACAAACAATGTCTCTACATGAAGTGGTGTGTTTAGGATTTGAAACTGGGAACTAAGTTCTTTTAGGCAGCTGTGTTACCTTGTGAGCCAAAGAGCTGATACAGATAGAACCTGGAGGAACTTGACTGACTGACCTCAATACAACATAACACTTTTGGGATAAATTAGAGTGGAGACTGCAAGCTAGACCTTCTCATCCAACATCAGTGCCTGACCTCACCCTCACAAATGGGCTTCTGGAAGAATGGTCAAACATTCCCATAGACACACCCCCAAATCTTGTGGACAGCCTTCCCAGAAGAGTTGAAGCTGTTATAGCTACAAAGGGTGGGCCAACTCTATACTGAACCCTGGACTGCCATTATAGTTCATGTGTGTGTAAAGGCAGGTGTCCCAATACTTAGGACAATATATTGTATATTACTTGTGACACTGAGCATGGCTATGGACTTAGGGCTGGTTCACATCAAAGAGATGCACAAGACATGTGCTCGCTGCTCACTAGCTAAGTGGCTAGCAAACCCACCTAGCACCCCAGTGGTTGCTGGTTCACAACCCCGACATGCTAATGCTTGTGTTGAAATTTATATGTGACCTCTATGTTGGTCTCTCACCACAATCCAAAGACAGGCTGGCATTTTATTTGTGTCTTGTCCAAATAGTCTGTAATGTAAGCAAGTTATTTTTGGACTTTAAATTGGAAGCTCGTTGCAGCCAGGGACTTGGGCATTTCAAATTGTAGGGTTTACACTGCACAGGTTAGAGTTGCCACCTCACCCCTTTAAACCCAAACACATATTAATTGCTCTGGTTCTGAGGCTAATTTAATGCAGATAAGGCACTAAGTGAGCTTAATTACGACCTTAATTGGCCACAGAGCCTTGGCAATTAATATGTGTTTGGGTTTAAAGGGATGAGGTGGCAACCCTACAGGTACATCTGGTTAGAAAACTGTTGCTTGGATCCTTGCTCCAGTCCTCAAGCGCCCCAACAGGTCATGCTTTCAGGATTTCCCTCAGATATGAAACGGCTGTGGTAATTACTAAGGCAGTGAAACTGATCAAATCACCCATGTAAAATAATGGAAAGCCTAAAAACATGACCAATATATACATACTTGTGTTTCTGCTGGCAAAATAAAAGGAAATTGATTTTGCTTGTATGTTTTTTTTCTCTTTTGTAACTTACTTTTTAATTCGTTTTGGGGAAGCGGATTATCTTAGGGCTGGTTCACACTGCTGCGGTGTCTGAGATTGGATGTGATTCACACCGCAGTGCAAATCGCATGCGATCTTTGTGCTATGCAAATTCAGCCATACAGATAGTAAGGCTGAATTCGCATCGCATCCAAACCAAGCTCACACAGGACCTTTTTTTGTTACGCAGCAGAATCGGATCACATGGGTGTTCATACCCATGTGATCAGATTCCTGTCTGAATTTGCAGTTCGCAGTGCAATCTGTAAACTGATTTGAGGGTGACATTAGCTTTCTATTGACACTCCCAGCAGTTTGCATATGGCAGTGTGAACTGCCTGTCAGTCGGGTGCAACTCGGCAACTCATAGTGGATTTACTTTGCTGCTCCTTCTTCCGTCTCATGGTTCCCGTTAAACCTTCCATTTTGGCTATTTCATTCACCGCAGCGATCCACTGGCCCACTGTCTGGGGATCTGAGCTTTTCCATTTTTGAGGGATGCAGTTAAGTGAATTAGGCAGATTTCCAGCCTGTCCTCCAAGCGTAAATCAGTCAACTTGAAGGCTAGATCACGAAATTGAGTCCCAGAAGGGGCAGATAAGAGGGCATGTCCAGAAAATATGTAGCATGGTACCCCTATCTTGTTGGCAACGACAACAGATCGGCAAGACTGTCTGGTAGATCCTGTGCAAAAAGGTAGGTACCCTGTACCATCGCCTCAGCACTTTATAGCCTGATGGGATCGTAGACAGAACTTTAACACTTTAAATAAATAATATCCAAGACCCAAATATCTTGTGGTTGTAATAGGCCGTGCCCTTTATTATAGGTATTTCAAGCATATAAACTACTATTATATGTTGTTATCAAGTATAGAACTTCGATAACACCAAATGTATAACATAAATATAAGCTATGCACACATATATTAAAACTTAGCTATTAAAGCTCAAGTTAATATTAAAATATAGAACTGCAAACACAATCCAACTTGACCATGGATACATATACATCACCAATAGAATTTTAAACAAAGAAACCTCATAAATAGGGCCACGACTAGAAAAAGGGGGAGGGATGGGAGGGACACGCTTCCTCTGCTTCTTCACTCCCGACTGCTGCTGCTATGACGCATTTTCTTTTTTTATATAGGTCCCAACTCGTGCCTATGCTTTAACCATTGGCTACTTTAAAGCAGCTCCACCAATCATAAGTAACATATGAATTAATTATATAATTATTTAAACATCAACCGTTACTCTTGTCTGTCACGATCCCATATGTGGTGGGGGTGGGGGATATTTCATGCCTCACCCCTCACTGTTATGGGATCGTAGACAGAACTTTAACACTTTAAATAAATAATATCCAAGACACAAATATCTTGTGGTTGTAATAGGCCGTGCCCTTTATTATAGGTATTTCAAGCATATAAACTACTATTATATGTTGTTATCAAGTATAGAACTTCGATAACACCAAATGTATAACATAAATATAAGCTATGCACACATATATTAAAACTTAGCTATTAAAGCTCAAGTTTAATATTAAAATATAGAACTGCAAACACAATCCATACGCCAGCCTCATGGATTAATGAGACTGGCACAACCCCCGGGCAACAGCCAATTCAACACAAGATTGTAAATCGAGGTTAAAGATATCCAATGCCACCTCGGAGAGATGGATCTTATCGGGTCTATACAAACCCGGAAGCCCACCCTCCAAGTCCACATGGCGAAAGGCAAAACCAGAAATGGTAGGCATGAATTTTGATAACCATCTATTAATACGCCTACGAATTTTTTCTTTAAAAATCAAATCCTTACATGCCAACCACTGCAAACGCGGAACAATTTCCGAAAAAATAAAAACAGTAGAGGGCAAAATGGCATGAAAACATTCTAAATCTAACTTAATTTGAGCTAAAAGCGCCAAAGTATTATGAGAAATCTAAATCTTACAAAAGTACGGTAAAACGGGAGATGACAAAAATAAAAAAGCCTTTAACAAGGCGCAAACGTCACCAACCGTACATTCCTAAACTAAAAATTTCTTTTTTAAGCATCCGCATAATTATCTACCAATAGTTTTAAGTACGGATGGTAAAGACCAAAACGGAAAGCGGTACACCTGAACCTCCCACCCGAAGGCCCAAACATATCTGGGCTATTCTAGGTAGAGAGGCTCCACCGTAACCTATAGAAATTGGAGCTAAATGTTAGAACACAACTTAACCGACAACGGGCCCCCAACACGGTCAGAGTAATTAGGTACTCCGACCGCATACCT
>BLSH010079931.1:151965-171512 GCA_018402905.1 Glandirana rugosa | reverse complement strand
ATATAATATATATATATATATATATATATATATATATATATATATATATGTATACATACACAGGTGATACTCGAAAAAATTCAGTAATACAACATAAAAGGTGAAACTAATATATGAGATAGACTCATTACATGCAAAGCAAGATAGTTCAAGCTGTAATTTGTCATAATTGTGATGATTATGGCTTACAGCTCATGAAAACCCCAAATCCACAATCTCAGAAAATTAGAATATTGTTAAAAGGTGCAATATTCTAGGCTCAAAGTGTCCCGCTCTAATTAAGCCATAACACTGGCAAAGGGTTCCTGAGCCTTTAAATGGTCTCTCAGTCTGGTTCAGTAGGAATCACAATCATGGGAAAGACTGCTGACCTGAGTTGTGCAGAAAACCATAATTGACACCCTCCATAAGGAGGGAAAGCCTCAAAAGGTAATTGCAAAAGAAGTTGGATGTTCCCAAAGTGCTGTATCAAAGCACATTAATAGAAAGTTATGTGGAAGGGAAAAGTGTGGAAGGAAAAGGTGCACAAGCAGCAGGGATGACCGCAGCCTGGAGAGGATTGTCAGGAAAAGGACATTCAAAGGTGTTGGGGACTTTCACAAGGAGTGGGGTGAGGCTGGAGTCAGTGCATCAAGAGCCACCACACACAGACGGATCCTGGACATGGGCTTCAAATGTCGTATTCCTCCTTGTCACGCCGCTCCTGAACAACAAACAACGTCAGAAGCGTCTTACCTGGGCTAAAGAAAAACAGACCTGGTCTGTAAATCGGTGGTCCAAAGTCCTCTTTTCTGATGAGAGCACATTTTGCATCTCTTTTGGAAACCAAGGACCCAGAGTATGGAGGAAGAATGGAGAGGCACCACTGCAAGATGCTTGAAGTCCAGTGTGAAGTTTCCACAGTCTGTGTTGATTTGGGGAGCCATGTCATCTGCTGGTGTTGGTCCACTGTGCTTCATTAAGTCCAGGGTCAACGCAGCCGTCTACCAGAAGATTTTGGAGCACTTCATGCTTCCTTCCGCAGACAAGCTCTATGGGGATGCTGACTTCATTTTCCAGCAGGACTTGGCACCGCCCACACTGCCAAAAGCACCAAAATCTGGTTCAATGACCATGGGATTACTGTGCTTGATTGACCAGCAAACTCGCCTGACCTGAACCCCATAGAGAATCTATGGGGCATTGCCAAGAGAAAGATCAGAGACATGAGACCCAATAGTGCAGAAGAGCTGAAGGCCGCTATTGAAGCATCCTGGTCTCCCATAAAACCTCAGCAGTGCAACAGGCTGATAGCTTCCATGCCACGCCGCTTTGAGGCAGTAATTGCTGCAAAAGGGGCCCAAAACAAGTACTGAGTACATATGCATGCTTATACTTTTCAGAGGTCTGATATTGTTCTATGTACAATCCTTGTTTTATTGATTGCATGTAATATTTTAATTTTCTGAGATTGTGGATTTGGGTTTTCATGAGCTGTAAGCCATAATCATCACAATTATGACAAATTACGGCTTGAACTATCTTGTTTTGCATGTAATGAGTCTATCTCATATGTTAGTTTCACCTTCTAAGTTGCATTACTGAAATAAATTACCTTTTGCACGATATTCTAATTTTTCGAGTATCACCTGTGTGTATATATATATATATATATATATATATATAGAGAGAGAGAGAGAGAGCGAGAGAGAGAGAGAGAGAGAGAGAGAGAGAGAGATATAGAGATATATACATATATATATATACATATATACAGTGTGGAAAAAAAAGTATTTAGTCAGCCACCGATTGTGCAAGTTCTCCCACTTAAAAAGATGAGAGGGGCTGGTAATTTTCATCATAGGTACACTTCAACTATGAGAGACAGAATGAGGGAAAAAAATCCAGAAAATCACATTGTCTGATTTTTAAAGAATTTATTTGCAAATTATGGTGGAAAATAAGTATTTGGTCACCTATAAAAAAGCAAGATTTCTGGCTCTCACAGACCTGAAACTTCTTCTTTAAGAGGCTCCTCTGTCCTCCCCTCGTTCCCTGTATTAATGGCACTGTTTGAACTCGTTATCAGTATAAAAGACACAACCTGTCCACAACCTCAAACAGTCAGACTCAAAACTCCACTATAGCCAAGACCAAAGAGCTGTCAAAGGCAGTGGCGGCTGGTGAAGTTTTAGGATTGGGGGGCACCAGGCCCCGTCCTTCCTTTTTGACCCCTCCTATTTCTAATAAGCCCCACCCCTTATAGAATCCACGCTCTCCGTCCCCTGTATTCCACATATTGTGTCAGGAGTACACAGCTCAGCATCACAGGACACAGTATACAGCTCAGCATCACAGGACACAGTATACAGCTCAGCATCACAGGACACAGTATACAGCCCCAACATCACAGGGCACAGTATACACCTCAGCATCACAGAACACAGTATACAGCTCAGCATCACAGGACACAGTATACAGCCCCAACATCACAGGACACAGTATAGAGCTCAGCATCACATCACAGGACACAGTATACAGCTCAGCATCACATGGCACAGTATACAGCTCAGCATCACAGGGCACAGTATACAGCTCAGCATCACATGTGGGGTAAATTGCAGCCAATATCACAGGTGGGGGTAAATTGCAGCCAATATCACAGGTGGGGGTAAATTACAGCCAATATCACAGGAGGGGCTAAATTGCAGCCAGTATCACAGGTGGGGGCACTTATGCAGCCAGTATCACAGGTGGGGGCAGTTATTCAGCCAATAACACAGGTGGGGGCAGTTTTGCAGCCAGTATCACAGGTGGGGCACTTATGCAGCCAGTAACATGGGTGGTGGCAGTTATGCAGCCAATAACACAGGTGGGGGCAGTTATGCAGTCAGTATCACAGGTGGGGGCAGTTATGCAGCCAATAACACAGCTGGGGCAGTTATGCAGTCAGTATCACAGGTGGGGACAGTTATGCAGCCAATAACACAGGTGGGGCAGTTATGCAGCCAATAACAAAAGTGGGGCAGTTATGCAGTCAGTATCACAGGTGAATGAATGAATGAATGAATGAATGAACTTTATTGCCAGGTATGTTCACACATACGAGGAATTTGTTTTCGTGACAGAAGCTCCACAGTGCAACAAAATGACAGCGACAGAACAAAAACACAAAATGGAATAAAACATTTAAAAATTAAAAATTTTAATTTTTAAAAAAAAAATGCAAATAGGTAGGTAAGGAACGAAAAATATACAAATTGACAATGTATGGCAGGTATATTACAATGAGCATTATGTATGTGCAGGTATATTATGTGCAAAAAATGTAAGTGTACGCTAAGTATGTGTGTTAGGTAAATAAGTGTAGTATATATAAATATAATACTGATATATAATAAAAGCACCGCGCTAAAACTTGTATAAATAAATCAGTGTGACTATATAAAATATATATATGAAAATCAACCACATAAAACACCAAATGTAATCACATAAATCAAGGGTGTTCAGCTACTGCTTTAAATGTAATACCTCAAATCAAGTTAATCACTATAAATATAATAAAAAAGCAGCGCTAATATTCACAATATTCTTGCAAATGTCTCGTGCAAATATTAATGTGCAAAACATTTAAACATGTGCCTTATCTCAAAAAGGTGCATATCTCAAAAAGTGCATGTCACAGAAAAGTGCATATCACAAAAAAGTGCTGGTGCAACTATTTCAGTGTCAAACAACAGGTGACACAGTCCAAATAGTGTCCATGAAACTATCTTCATCCCAAAGTGCAATCCTTCAAACTTGCTCCATCACCCAGACACCGCATGCAGGTGGTCACACTAGGGGCTTACCAGATATATAAAATCAAAGCGCCTGTATGTTAGAAAGAGTTCAGCCACATCTCTCCAATGTCAGCTCCACACCTCCAGGAACCACCGATATCAGATGTGTATAATCAAATCGCCTGTCTATTAGAAAGAGCTCAGCCACCTCTCTCCAATGTAAGCTCCACGGTACCACCGATCTCTCATATATCAGTCATAGGAGACAAAGAAATGGTTCCTCATAGTGTATCTCTCAAACAACATTTATTCAAAAAACGGGTATAGTTGCGCTTACATCAAATTAATTAAAACATCACAGTGTGGGAAATCAGACATCTACCAGTTCGCCGGCTATCGCTCCCCTTCTCCACTAAGCGAGCGTCCAGACTTCTGGTGCGTCCGATGCCTCTGCTCTCTTTGGGCCGCCGTGTAGCCACGCCTCTGACACGTTTCGTCACTTCCGACTTGATCACAGGGCTCTGTTTTTCAGAATATTGTGAATATTAGCGCTGCTTTTTTATTATATTTATATATAAATATAAATAGTGTAGTGTGTTCCACAGTTTTGTTTTTTTTTTTTCAATTGTTCATTAGATGGATTGCCTGAGGGAAGAAACTTTTCCTGTGTCTGGTCGTTCTGGTGCTCAGTGCTCTGTAGCGTCGACCAGATGGCAACAGTTCAAAGAGGGAGTGTGCTGGATGTGAGGGGTCCAGAGTGATTTTGCCGGCCCTTTTGCTCACTCCGGATAGATACAGTTCTTGAATAGATGGGAGGGTTGAACCGATGATTCGCTCAGCAGTCCGGACTACCCTCTGTAGTCTTCTGAGGTCAGATTTAGACAGGTGGGGCAGTTATTCAGCCAATAACACAGGTGGGGGCAGTTTTGCAGCCAATAACACAGGTGGGGCCAGTTTTGCAGCCAGTAACACAGGTGGGGGTACTTATGCAGCCAATAACACAGGTGGGGGCAGTTATGCAGCCAGTAACACAGGTGGGGGAGTTATGCAGTCAGTATCACAGGTGGGGGCAGTTATGCAGCCAATAACGCAGGTGGGGGCAGTTTTGCAGCCAATAACACAGGTGAGTGCAGTTATGCAGCCAATAACACAGGTGGAGGCAGTTTGCAGCCAGTGACACAGGTGGAGTACATTGCAGAGACCCCCCCCGCACTTACCCCATCCAATAGGCAGGCAGGATTGTTGCAGAGTTTGGCATGCGGAGAAGCAGCCTGTGAGTCTGCAGAGATTCGGCATGCGGAGAAGCGGGCTGTGAGTCTGCAGAGATTCAGCATGTGCAAAGTGAGCTGTCCATCGGTCACCGGGTGGTCATGGTCTCTGTGGGAGCGGGAGTCACGTCCGCTGCCACAGTGACCCGCCCCCGACCACCGCATCCAATCACACTGAGCCGCAGGCTCAGGGCAGCCAATCAGACAGTGTGTGTGTGTGCCTGTTCAGCGCACACACATAGACTTTAATGGCTGATCCATAGGCTCACTACTTAGCTTTCATGTGACAGCCAAGGGCCCGAAAAAAAAAAAAGAAAGTCAATGTACCGGTGCCACCTGTAGGGGGCGGGGCTGACTTTTTTTTTTCTTTAGCCATCGGGGAGGCGGCGCCCAAGCGCCCCACATACACTAGGCGCCACTGGTCAAAGGACACCAGAAACAAAATTGGGCTGGGAAGACTGAATCTGCAATAGGTAAGCAGCTTGATGTAAAGAAATCAACTGTGGGAGCAATTATTAGAAAATGGAAGACATAAAAGACCACGGATAATCTCCCTCGATCTGGGGCTGCACGCAAGATCTCACCCCGTGGGGTCAAAATGATCACAAGAACGGTGAGCAAAAATCCCAGAACCACACGGGGGAACCTAGTGAATGACCTGCAGAGAGCTGGGACCAGAGTAACAAAGGCTACCATTAGTAACACACTACGCCGCCAGGGACTCAAATCCTGCAGTACCAGACGTGCCCCTCTGCTTAAGCCAGTACATGTCCGGGCCCATCTGAAGTTTGCTAGAGAGCATTTGGATGATCCAAAAGAGGATTGGGAGAATGTCATATGGTCAGATGAAACCAAAATAGAACTTTTTGGTAAAAACTCAACTTGTGTTTGGAGGAGAAAGAATGCTGAGTTGCATCCAAAGAACACCATACCTACTGTGAAGCATTAGGGTGGAAACATCATGCTTTGGGGCTATTTTTCTGCAAAGGGACCAGGACGACTGATCCGTGTAAAGGAAAGAATGAATGGGGCCATGTATCGTGATATTTTGAGTAAAAACCTCCTTCCATCAGCAAGGGCATTGAAGATGAAACGTGGCTGGGTCTTTCAGCATGACACTGATCCCAAACACACCACCCGGGCAAAGAAGGAGTGGCTTCGTAAGAAGCATTTCAAGGTCCTGGAGTGACCTCTTCAGATCTCAACCCCATAGAAAATCTTTGGAGGGAGTTGAAAATCCGTGTTGCCCAGCGACAGCCTGAAAAACATCACTGCTCTAGAGGAGATCTGCATGGAGGAATGGGCCAAACTACCAGCAACAGTGTGTAAAAACCTTGTGGAGACTTACAGAAAACGTTTGACCTCTGTCATTGCCAACAAAGGGTATATAACAAAGTATTGAGATGAACTTTTTTTATTGACCAAATACTTATTTTCCGCCATAATTTGCAAATAAATTCTTTAAAAATCAGACAATGTGATTGTCTGGATTTTTTTCTCTCATTCAGTCTCTCATAGTTGAAGTGTACCTATGATGAAAATTACAGGCCTCTCTCATCTGTTTAAGTGGGAGCATTTCCACAACTGGTGGCTGGCTAAATACTTTTTTGCCCCACGGTATATATATATATATATCTCAGGGACATGCGGTGAGGTCAGTGGCTGGTGAGGCACTGACTAATACCAGAACCAGATACACACAGGTTACATACATCGTGAAAGTTATAGCGAGAACAATAATTCTAGCACCAGACCTCCTCTGTAACTCTAAACTGGTAATCCGTAAAAACTTTTAAAGCGTCGCCTATGGAGATTTTTAAGTACGGAAGTTTGCCACCATTCTATAAGTATGCGCAATTTTAAAGCATGACACGTTAGGTATAAATTTACTCGGCGTAACATCATATTTCACATTATACAAAAAAATTGGGCTAACTGAAACAGTTTTTTTCCCAAAAAAATGTAGCGCCCCCACAAGGAGCCCTGACCAATCTACACTCTGCAAGAGATGTGGCCCTGCTGGCAGTTTGCAGGCCTCACCATGTGCTGTGCAGGCGGCTCGAACATGCATTCGACTCGAACCAGGGGCTCTTCCCTAATTATCATAAGTAAGTAATACACTGACCACTTTACACCACTACAATACCCACTACACTACACTGTCCACTGGAAGCCTACGGGCATGGAGGAGTTAGCAACATCCAGAAGGCTCGCTGGTGGAGCCTGGAAGGGTGCCAGTGACCATGCTGGGGAGGATGGAAACCCAGTCTGGAGGTGTAGCACCCGATGGCTGAAGGCTATGGGCAGAGACGCGGCTGTGTCCAGATGATGGTGGTACCGCAGGCTGTGGGAGGATGTGGGGCTGGCCTAAGCCAAGCTGGAGGTCTGAGGGGTCTGCCAAATGGAGCCTTGTCTATGGAATGGGGGGAGCCAAGGACCAGGGGAGCCGAGCTGACCCAAAGGTGTACGGCGCGCTACAATGATGTTAGTGCCGAGCCGGAGGTGAAAGAAGAAAGCTGCACATGATCCCATTCGCCCAATCACAGGGGCAGCCTGAAACTGAAAATGGTGGCTGGAGCGTAGGCCACAGGGACACAGGAAATAGAAAGTTTGGGGACAGAGCAAGGATTTCATCCCCCTAAATGTTGCGCCCGGGGCCACGGCCCCCTCTGCACTCCCCACACTACGCCACTGCCTGCACTGCAGGATCTTTATTAGACAGCTCGGAACAATGGTACTTTACCATTGGTCCAAGGCTCCAAGCTGTCCATTGAGCTCAGTGTGAAGTCAGAGGTACTGTGAGCTCATCCTCTCAGTCTGTATCAAACAGAGTGTGCGAGCTTGTATTTAAACTGGCCGCTCTGTATGTAGCTTTTGACAGGCTGCGCAAGGAGCCTCGTATCTCCGGAACCATGGGTGATAGGAGCCCCAATTTTGACCAGTGGTGGGGTAGGACTTCTGCTACCTAACCCCCAAATTTGGGGTTGCGGAGCTATGACCCTCAAAGCTTGATTGTTTATTTTCTATTTTTCATGTACATGGCAGGTGAGGCTCCTCCCTGACTGCACGTCCCTGTTATATATATATACACAGTGGCCATGTTTTACTATAACTCCCAAATCTACTCCAGCAGTGCCTTAAAATAACTCCCAATTAAAGGCAATTAAGACTTCAACTCTCGCTAACTGGGAGGGAATCTACACACATCAGAGCTCTATTTGCCTGGGAAGATGCTTCTCAGATCACATGTGCTGCACACTGGATGTCAACTGGGTTAGAACTTACACCCATTTAATGCTTGTATGCAAGTTCATTGCCATAAAAATTACATTACCACCCCCTCTCTCTAATTTTAACAACCTTAGCCCTAGGGAACATGTATCAATAGAAAAAAAAGTTTTTAAATCGAACAAAAAACCACTACATATTCCTTTAAATATCGTGCTTGGGGGTCCCCTTAGTATGGATCTCTGTGATGTTTAGAACAGTTCCACCGCAAAATGACATTTGTAAAGGAAAAATTGTCATCTAAAATCGCTTGCGACTGGAATGTATTGCTGGTTCCCTGCAATATAGGTAAAGATCATTGAAAAAGCATTGCGTTGGGGGTCCCCCAAGTCCATACCAGGCCCTTTGGGTCTGGTATGGATTTTAAGGGGAACCCCACGCCACATTTTTAAAAAATGGTGCTGGGGTCCCCCCAAAATCCAAATCAGACCCTTATCCAAGCACGCATCCCTGGCATGGCAGGGAGGGTGGGGACGAGTGAACCTTATCAGGCCACATGTCCTCAACATGGGGAGGGTGCTTTGGGGTCTGGTTTGGATTTTGAGGGGACCCCAACACCATTTTTCCAAAACTTTGGCATGGGGTTCCCCTTAAAATCCATACCAGAGGGCCTGGTACGGACTTTGCGGGGGACCCCTACCCAAAATTTGTGTTTAATTTTGATGTGGCGTTCCTCTTAAAATCTATGCCAGACCCTTATCCTAGCATGCATGCACTGAATATAGTCTACACAGTGGTGTAGTAGTTAGCACTTTCGCCTGGCAAAAAAAGGGTCATTGGTTCAAATCCCAAACACTACCTGCCTGGAGTTTGCATGCTCTCCCTGTGTCTGTGTGGGATTCCTCCAGGTACTCCGGTTTCCTCCCACACTCCAAAGACATGCAGGTAGGTAAATTAGATCCTGTTTAAATTGGCCCTAGTATATGTATGAATGTGAGTTAGGGACCTTAGATTGTAAACTCCTTGAGGGTAGGCACTGATGTGAATGTACAATATATATGTGAAGCGCTGCATAAATTGACAGCACTATATAAGTACCTGAAATAAATAAATAAACTGAATGCAGCGTATTATACAGTATATACCATACTGTACATATATATTCCTGCACTTACTGTATACTACATGCCACTGCCTAACCTTTTGCTATCTCCGCAAATGTTTTCACTATATTCGGCCGCTGTGTAAGTGGCCTTATACAGTGTGGGCGTGGACTCAGACCAGCTGAGCCTTCGGCCAATCGTGGCTCTCACAGCAGAGTATGCTGTGATTGGCCAAAGCACGCAGGTCATGTGCATGCTTTAGCCAATCAGCAGGTGGCATTCCCCCACAATTTCATTGCATTATGGGCCGCTCAAATTTCCCACGAGCGCCCCATAATGTTCAGGATTCGGCAACCCCCCGCTGTTCGAACCAAACATACGTTTGACTCGAACCGGTGGACTATCCCTATTGACCATGGATGTACATTGCGAGACTCTTTTTTAACATAAAAGATTAGCCAAAAAATGTCTCCATTTTACATTTTTTTTTCACTTTTTAGGTGAATGGGTATGATGTACCCAATACCCATTCACATGGGGGGGGGCAGGATCTGGTGGCCCCCTTGTTAATGGGGGTTTCCACATTCCGATCAGCCCCCCAACCGCAGACCCCAACAACCAAGGTTGTCGGGAAGAGGCCCTTGTCCCCATCAACATAGGTACAAGGTGCTTTGGGGTGGGGGGGCGCCTCATGTTAAAGGCATATGGCCTGGTTTGGTTTAGGAGGGGGGCGGGCCCTCACTTGTCCCCCCACCCTGACCTCCAGGCTGCATGCTCAGAAAGGGTCTGGATTTTGGGGGGATCCCCTGCTGTTTTGTAAAAAAATTTGGAGTGGGCTTCCCCTAAATTCCATCCCTGAGCCAAAGGGCTTGGTATGGATTCGGGGGACAATACATTATAGCCGCAAGCAAGTTGAAATTACATTTTTGATCAATGTAGGGGAGGATGTGGGAGCTATATGTGGTGTGGGTGGGGTTCATTGAATTGTTTATTTGGCGTCACCACACAATTGCTTCCAGCCCACGTGCACACAGCACTTTACAGCCACATTACACTTCCTACTGATGTACATCTGTAAGGACCATGCAAATATAAATGAGAAGATGACTTATCAGTGCTGGTTCACACTAGTGCAATGCGAATCCACTGCAGGTTCCTGCATCGCACCCGACTTAGACAGTTCATACTGCCATATGCAAACTGCTGGGTGTGTCAATAGAAAGCTAATGACACATCAAATCAGTTTGCAGATCGCACTGCAAATTAGGGACAGGAATCGGATTGCATGGATGTGAGCACCCATGTGATCTGATTCTGCTGCGTAACAAAAAAGGGTCCTGTGTGAATTTGGCCAGGATGTGATGCGAATTCAGCCATACTATCTGTATGGCTGAATTTGCATAGCACAGACCGCATATGATTTGCACTGCAGTGCAAATCACATCCAATCTCAGACACCGCAGCAGTGTGAACCGGCCCTAAGGAAGGTAATCCACTTCCCCAAAACCACCATCTCCCAAAACAAATTAAAAAAGTACCCGTATATACTCGAGTATAAGCCGACCCGAATATAAGCCGAGGCACCTAATTTTACCACATAAAACTGGGAAAAGTTATTGACCCGAGTATAAGCCTAGGGTGGCAAATGCAGCAGCCAGAACACAGGAATTGTAGCCAGAACACAGGGACAGGGAGCCAGAACTCAGGGATTGTAGCCAGGACACAGAGACTGTAGCCAGAACACAGGTATTGTAGCCAGGACACAGGGATTTTATCCAGGACACAGAGACTGTAGCCAGAACACAGGTATTGTAGCCAGGACACAGACTGTAGCCAGAACACAGGTATTGTAGCCAGGACACATGGATTTTATCCAGGATACAGACTGTAGCCAGAACACAGGTATTGTAGCCAGGACACAGGGATTTTATCCAGGACACAGACTGTAGCCAGAACACAGGTATTGTAGCCAGGACACAGGGATTTTAGCCAGGACACAGACTGTAGCCAGAGCACATAAGGGATGAGTAAGGTAGATTCACATTAAACAGAGCTTTGCTGCTTCTAAGAGCCGTTCTGTGCTGTGTAAGTGTGATTAAACACATTGGAATGCAAAGAATGCAGAGAGAGAGCTGCAGCTCTTCACGGAGATCAGGAGGTGGGCGGGACTGAACAGCTAACATCAGCTTGTCCCCCCACCTCCCCCACCTCCCGACATCAAGCTGAGAATCTGACACCTCTCTCAGCATTCTCTGCATTCCAATGTGATTAGTCACACTTACACAGCACAGAACGGCTCTTAGAAGCAGCACGGCTCTGTTTAATGTGAATCTACTGATCACCCACAGTCACTGACTCGAGTATAAGCCGAGGGGGGTCTTTTTCAGCACAAAAAATGTGCTGAAAAACTCGGCTTATACTCGAGTATATACGGTAAGTTACAAAAGAGAACAGCAAGCAAAATCAATTTCATTTTATTTTGCCACCAGAAACCCAAGTATGCACATATTTACTGGCATTAAAGTATTCACAGTATATACACATTTAGCAAAACAGTTAGCAATTGGGTTCGAAGGGCCCTGCTCATAGGAGCTTCCAATCTAAAATTGGACTAAACCTTACAGTGGACACAACTTTACTTTCACCATGCATAACTGCCCACACATTTCATAAAATGACTAAACAGCCACATGACATTAGCTGCAAAATTACAGAAAGATAATTAAAAGTCATCCTAACTAAGCATTACAACATATTGGAAAAAGGCACATATTCAAACAATAACAGCCCCCCCCCCACATTCTACACACACATTGGGGAGCATTTTCTCCTAGAAGAATGCATGGTAAGACAAACAATACACACCCCAATCGGACAGCATGGTCAAATCAAGCCACTTTTGATGGTCAAAATGCACAATAATTTCAGCAAACAAACAGCTCTAGTAAGGCATTCATCATTAGCAAACTATCATTCCTTCTTCCACAAAAACCACAGCAACAAACCTGACCTCCCATCAGGCCAAACCAAGACCCTCAACTGAAGTCCCTTATATAAGCTAGCACTGACACACGCCCAATTAGAAGTATACGCCCACCAGTATCTTTCAATCTTTCTTTTCAAATTTATTTCACCTGAGAGGCTGCAATACCTAATACTATTTGCTGTGTTAACCCTTGGCTATGTTCACCAGATCAATATAACTCCAGGACAACATTCTAAGTCAGTGGTTCTCAACCGTGTCCTCAAGTACCCCCAACAGGTCGTGTTTTCAGGCTTTCCATTATTTTGCACAAGTGATTTGATCAGTTTCACTGCCTTAGTAATTACCACAGCTGTTTCATCTGAGGGAAATCCTGAAAGCATGACCTGTTGGGATGCCTTGAGGACTGAAGTTGAGAAACACTGATCCAAGCAACAGTTTTCTAACCAGATGTACCTGTGCAGTGTAAACCCTACAATTTGAAATGTCCAAGTCCCTGGCTGCAATGAGCTTTCAATTTAAAGTCCCAAAATAACTTGCTTACATTACAGACTATTTGGTCAAGAGACAAATAAAATGCCAGCCTGTCTTTGGATTGTGGTGAGAAACCCAACCAGGGGTTTATTTACACATTTAAACTTCAACATAAGCATTAGCATATCCGGGACGTGAACCAGCAACCTTTTGGGCGCCAGGTGAATTTGCTAGCCACTTAGCTAGTGAGCAGTGAGCACATGTGTTGTCCATCGCTGTGGGGTGAACCAGCCCTAAGTCCATAGCCATGCTCAGTATCACAAGTAATATACAATATATTGTCCTAAGTATTGGTAAATGTGCCTTTACACACACATGGACTATAATGGCAGCCCAGGGTTCAGTATAGAGTTGGGCGACCATTTGCAGGTATAACAGCTTCAACTCTTCTGGGAAGGCTGTCCATAAGGTTTAGGAATGTGTCTATGGAAATGTTTGGCCAGGTTTAGGATGTTAGTCTATAGGAGTATTTGGCCATTCTTCCAGAAGTGCATTTGTGAGGCCAGGCACTGATGTTGGATGAGAAGGCCTGGCTCGCAGTCTCTGCTCTAATTCAGCCAAAAGGTGTTCTATTGGGTTGAGGTCAGGACTCTGTGCAGGCCAGTCTCATCCAACATCAGTGCCTGACTTCACAAATGCACTTCTGGAAGAATGGCCAAATACTCCCATAGACTAACATCCTAAACCTTATGGGCAGCCTTCCCAGAAGAGTTGAAGCTGTTATAGCTGCAAAGGTGGGCCAACTCAATATTGAACCCTACGGACTACGACTGGGATGCCATTAAAGTTCATGTGCATGTAAAGGCAGGCATCCCCATTGCCTAGCTAGTGTATCTGCCAAAATTTGCAATGGTGGTGGAACCCTCCTACACATAAATACTACATTTAGAGATAATTTAGGTAAGGCCCTGAGTCCTGTTTAACAACATAGAGAGGACAAACAACATCTCTACATGAAGTGACGTGCTTGGGAATCGAAACATCTGCAATGGTAGATAGAATTGCTACCTTTTAAACCACGGGGCTACTACAAGTCAAGTCCTCCTACACATAAATATACAGATACTGCATGTCTAGGAATATATAGGACTTATATTAGTCAGGAGTTAATCTTCTAAATGTAATCTGTGATTTTTGGTGGTTCTTGCTGCATGAGCGTAGAATAGTAATGTTATCCTCAGATTTTTGGTAATGACATTTTTATTTCTGATGTTGGCACACATATCACATTTTCGGGGCTCAAATTAGGATCATTTGGAAAGAATAAAAAATAAAAAAATGGGACTAATTTTAAATTTCCATAAGAAATGGTATTGTTTGTGGTTTGTAAAGACACCTGTGTGAGTTTGGGGAAATATGTTTGTGAGATAGATATCAACAAGTGAAAGTGACAGAGAAAAAAATATTTAACCTAAACAGGAAAAGATTATTCTAGCATTCTTAAAAACAAAATAGATTATCAAAATTGCAACATTGTTGCCAGGACAATTTCTTTGACAGAAAGATACATTTCATCTCAACATGAAATGGAATTATTTGATAAAGTAACAATTGTACCATTAGAATGAATGGCTGAAACTTGCATTTGGCTAAATAACTCTCATCTTCACTCCCAAAAAATCTGTGTAAAATAACTCTCATTTTGGTATTTACTAACTACTCAAGGAATTACTCCATGAGAGTTATTTTGAGAGTTGTTTTGTGTCTGAGCATGCTCAGTTGTGCTCAGCTGTGCTCTGCACCTAGGAGTAAAGAGACAGGGAATTTATCTCTTCTCAGACTTAAGATATTTCAGTGTATAAATCACTTTTTCACATAGTTTAAAAGCAGATTATCTTTAAACAATATACCGCATATTTTAGTACAATTAAGGGGATCAGATCATGCTCCAAACATTATTTCTATTTGCACTACTCCAGGTCTGGACTGGAGTAAGGAGTTGGCCGTTATCTGTGACCTGGACGCTATAGTAAATTCAAGTTTGGGAGTTATTTGCGGCCGCTGGTATAGTGAATTCCATATGTGCGCTATTTGCGCATATCTGCCATTAAATAGCGCACAATTGTGCAAATGTGCGCCTGAGCGGTATAGTCAATTACCCCCAGTATCTCACAAAAGTGAGTACACCCCTCACATCTTTGTAAATATTTTTTTATATCTTTTCATGTGACAACACTGAAGAAATGGCACTTTGCTACAATATATAGTGAGTGTACAGCTTGCATAACAATGTAAATTTGCCGTCCCCTCAAAATAATTCAACACACAGCCATTAATGTCTAAACAGCTGGCAACAAAAGTGAGTACACCCCTAAGTGAAAATGTCCAAATTGGGCCCAATTAGCCATTTTTCCCTCTCCAGTGTCATGTGACTCGTTAGTGTTACAAGGTCTCAGGTGTGAATAGGGAGCAGGTGTGTTAAATTTGGTGGTATCGCTCTCACTCTCTCATACTGGTCACTGGAAGTTCAACATGGCACCTCAATGGCAAAGAACTCTCTGAAGATCTGAAAAAAAGAATTGTTGCTCTACATAAAGATGGCCTAGGCTATAAGAAGGTTGCCAAGACCCTGAAACTGAGCTGCAGCACAGTGGACAAGACCATACAACGGTTTAACAGGACACGTTCCACTCAGAACAGGCCTCGCCATGGTCGACCAAAGAAGTTGAGTGCACGTGCTCTGCATCATATCCAGAGGTTGTCTTTGGGAAATAGACATATGAGTGCTGCCAGCATTGCTGCAGAGGTTGAAGGGGTGGGGGGTCATCCTGTCAGTGCTCAGACCATAAGCCGCACACTGCATCAAATTGGTCTGCATGGCTTTCATCCCAGAAGGAAGCCTCTTCTAAAGATGATGCACAAGAAAGGCCGCAAACAGTTTACTGAAGACAAGCAGACAAAAGATATGGATAACTGGAACCATCTCCTGTTGCCTGACACCAGGATAAACTTATTTGGTTCAGATGGTGTCAAGCGTGTGTGGCAGCAACCAGATGACCAGGTGAGAAGTACAAAGACAAGTGTGTCTTGCCTACAGCATGGTGGTGGGAGTGTCACGGTCTGGGGCTGCATGAGTGCTGTTGGCACTGGGGAGCTACAGTTCATTGAGGGAACCATGAATGCCAACATGTACTCTGACATACTGTAGCAAAGTATGATCTCCTCCTTTTGGAGACTGGGACGCAGGGCAGCATTCCAACATGATTACGACCCCAAACACACCTTCAAGACGACCACTGACTTGCTAAAGAAGCTGAGGGTAAAGGTGATGAACTGGCCAAGCATGTCTCCAGACCTAAACCCTATTGAGCATCTGTGGGGCATCCTCAAATGGAAGGTGGAGGAGCGTAAGGTCTCTAACATCCACCAGCTCTGTGATGTCATCATGGAGGAGTGGAAGAGGACTCCAGTGGCAACCTGTGAAGCTCTGGTGAACTCCATGCCCAAGAGGGTTAAGGCAGTGCTGGAAAATAATGGTGGCCACACAAAATACTGAGACTTTGCGCCCAATTTGAACATTTTCACTTAGGGGTGTACTCACTTTTGTTGCCAGCGGTTTAGACATGATTGGCTGTGTGTTGAGTTATTTTGAGGGGACAGCAAAGTGTCTCTTCTCCAGGAAAAATAAGTTTATTATTTTTATTATATTTATTTATTTATTATAGTGTGTAGCCTTTCCTCGTAACTGAGGTCCTCCAGTCCTCTTATTAGTTTTGTTGCCCTTCTTTGGACTCTCCATTTCAACATTCTTATGAACAAAAGTACAAATTGCTCTATTATTGCAGATTTATATACATGTAAAACATCATTTTCTTTTGTAAGGGAATAATGATCTGGCACAGAAGCAACCAAAGTAAATACATCCGAGGTATATTAATAACAGATAACGATTATGCTTTACATTCCTCCCATGTCGTGTTTTGTATCGCATGCATTATGCATCAAAAGCTCTCATCTTTCTATCATTTAATTCTGTAAATATGATGCACTGAAGCATCCTGATATCATCCACGCCTACAAGTGTCACCATTAACATGAATTAGAGATTAGTATCATTATGTGTGTCATAAGGAGGCAATCCACAACTGTATGGCTCTCCCTAATAAAGGGATAGCAGTTGTGTTTTATTCATATAGGCTTGACCATGTATTTCTATGAAGAATCCCACAGACATATCTGTTATTTGTTTTACACCTTTCCTGACCTTTCACTGAGTACAAAAACCCGGTTAGGTACCCTCAGGATTTTAGTTTCCATGGGTACTGTTTAGTGAAGACCTGGTTGTCTTCAAAAAGCTTAAATTTTTCTTGTATCATAAAAAAATATGGCATTATCCTCTGGTAAGACAGGTACTGTAAAACTACTATGAAATACTCCCCCCCCCCCCCAAATTATATTTAAAGGAGAACTCCAATTTCATGGGAAAACAAAATAATACAAAAAATCCTGAAAACGTCAGTTCACTAGTGCTTTATACGGTATTTACTGCATAAATACTGCACAAAACAGGAGTTAAGGTCAATTCATAAAAGGAAATAAATAAATAAACACAAGTACTAAATAAGTAGTGGTCCCGCCATACGATAGTTAAGGAACTGGCATCATTAACAACCAGTAAGCTACCTGGTTGTTAAGGAGTGGGAGGCCGCCGCCACATCCTTAACAACTGATGAGTCATCAGCTGTCAGCGGGATATTGGCGGTCACTAAAGAAGTACACGCTTACATTGCTGGTCAGTGAAGGTGCGCTGCTTTACATTGGTGGTCGGTAAAGAGGTGCTCCTCACATTGTCGATCAGTGAATGTGTGCCCCCCTTACATTGGTGGTTAGTGAAGAAATGCCCCCGTATATTGTTGGCCAGTGAAGAGGTGCCCCCTTTCGTTGTTGGTCAGTGAAGGTGTGCTCCATTACATTGTTGGTCGGTGAAGAGGCCCCCCCTTACATTGGTGGTCAGAGAAGGTGCAGCCTCTTACACTGGTGATCAGTGTAGAAATGCTCCTTACATTGGTAGTCAGTGAGGAAGTGTTCCTTACATTGGTGGTCAGTGAAGAAGTGATCCTTACATTGGTGGTCAGTGAAGAAGTGCTCCTTACATTGGTGGTCAGTGAAAAAGTGCTCTTTACATTGGTGGTCAGTGAAGAAGTGCTCTTTACATTAGTGGTCAGTAAAAAAGTGCTCCTTACACTGGTGGTCAGTGTAGAAGCGCTCCCTACATTGGTGGTCAGTGAAGAAGTGCTCCTTACATTGGTGGTCACTGGTCAGTGAAGACGTACTCTTTACATTGGAGGTCAGTGAAGAAGTGCTCCTTACATTGGTGGTCAGTGAAGAAGTGCTCCTTACATTGGTGGTCATTGAAGAAATGCTCCTTACATTGGTGGTTAGTGAAGAAATGATCCTTACATTGGTGATCAGGTAAGAAGTGTTACTTACATTGGTAATCAGTGAAGATTTGCTCTTTACATTGGTGGTCAGTGAAGAAGTGCTTCTTACATTGGTGATCAGTGAATAAGTGCTCCTTATATTGGGGATCAGTGAAGAAGTGCCCCTTACATTGGAGGTCACTGGTCAGTGAAGAAGTACTCTTTACATTGGTGGTCAGTGAAGAAGTGCTCCTTAGATTGGTGATCAGTGAAGAAGTGCTCCTTACATTGGAGGTCAGTGAAGAAATGATCCCTACATTGGTGATCTGTGAAGATTTGCTCCTTACATTGGTGGTCAGTGAAGAAGTGCTCCTTAGATTGGTGATCAGTGAAGAAGTGCTCCTTACATTGATTATCAGTGAAGAAGTGCTCCTTAGATTGGTGATCAGTGAAGAAGTGCTCCTTACATTGGAGGTCAGTGAAGAAGTGCTCCTTACATTGATGATCAGTGAAGAAGCACTCCTTACATTGGTGATCAGTGGAGACATGCTCCTTACATAGGTGGTCAGTGAAGAAGTGCTCCTTACATTGGTGGTCAGTGAAGAAGTGCTCCTTACATTGGTGGTCAGTGAAGAAGTGCTCCTTACATTGGTGGTCAGTGAAGACGTGCTCCTTACATTGCAGGTCAGTGAAGAAGTGCTCCTTACATTGGTGGTCGGTGAAGACGTGCTCCTTACATTGCAGGTCAGTGAAGAAGTGCTCCTTACATTGGTGGTCAGTAAAGACGTGCTCCTTACATTGCAGGTCAGTGAAGAAGTTCTCCTTACATTGGTGGTCGGTGAAGAGCCCCCCCCCTTACATTGGTGGTCAGAGAAGGTGCACCCCCTTACACTGGTGATCAGTGGAGAAATGCTCCTTACATTGGTAGTCAGTGAAGAAGTGCTCCTTACATTGGTAGTCAGTGAAGAAGTGCTCCTTACATTGGTGGTCAGAGAAGAAGTGCTCCTTACATTGGTAGTCTGTGAAGAAGTGCTCCTTACATTGGTGATCAGTGAAAAAGTGCTCCTTACATTGCAGGTCAGTGAAGAAGTACTCCTTACATTGGAGGTCAGCGAAGAAGTGCTCCTTACATTGGTGATCAGTGAAGAAGTACTCCTTACATTGGTGGTCAATGAAGAAGTGATCTTTACATTGGTGGTCAGTGAAGAAATGCTCCTTACATTGGAGGTCAGCGAAGAAGTGCTCCTTACATTGGTGGTAAGTGAAGAAGTGCTTCTTACATTGGTGGTCAATGAAGTAGTTCTCCT
>BLSH010079931.1:115034-140688 GCA_018402905.1 Glandirana rugosa | reverse complement strand
TGTAACACAGAGGAGTGTGCTACTGCATATAAATATCTAATGCAGGTACCTCTGCGAGAAAATTGTGGGGTAAACAATAGGAAATCAAATGTACAAATAAACATGTTTGTAAAAAAATAAATCCATCTTATATTACGAAAGCAGCTGAACCATGAGTGTAAATGAAAAGAAACTAGCTAAAAAGCAAAATATATTAAATGATGTGGTTGTCAGGTTCCGACCTGTTGTGAGCATTAGGCTCCATGCACATTGAAGCTGATAAACAATAGTTTTTGGGCGTTTGGGTGTTTTTTTTAACAGTCCATGAACGCCCCTCCTATGTTATCCTATGTGTCCATGCACACATGGGCGTTTAATGTTGTTTATGAGCAGTGGCGTTTATGGGCTGTTATCTGAACGCCCTAATGTCGCATTCAAGAGTCGTTCTCCTGACCACAAAAAACATTGAAAGCTTAGAAACGCTCATAAATTTTACTGAAAGGGTGGTTGATGATTGGAATAAACTATCAACAGAGGTTGTGAGACAGTCAACAGTAAATGGCTTCAAACATGCTTGGGATAAACATAAATCTATAGTCAGACAACAAGGTTAATGTGAAAACAAAAAATAAAAAGGGGCAGACTCGATGGACTGCTCAGTCTTTTTCTGCCGTCACTTTTCTATGTTTCTATAAATGCCCAAAAATGTGGCTCACCAGAGTTTTTGGTCATTTTTGATCCATTGGAAAAAAACCCAAAAAACTTCTAGACGCGAACACGGCAAAACGCAGCTAAACGCGGCATGTAATATGCAGTTAAACGGCAGTTTTAAGCGTCGGTTTCTAGCTGTCAAAAAAATTGTTCAGGAGAGGTTGAAAAAGCATCCCGTGTGCTCCATGCTCACTGGATGCTTTTTCAACATCCCCTGAGCGATTTTTTAAGGCTCCATGCTTTAAAGAATCAGGCCTCATGCACACTGGACATGACAAAAAAACGTTCTGAAAACGTCAGTAGCTTTGCAGTGAGTTCTTTAGCTTTTTTCAGCGTTTTGCACTAGCGTTTTTGAGCTTTTTTTAGCAGTAGGAATTTTTTTTTTTTTATGGACCAAAAACGCCCAAAAACTTTGGTGAGCCACGTTTTTGAGCAGTAGCATTTTTTTTATTTTCCTTAATTGATCTAAAATATCCAAAAATGTTGACGATCAGCGTTTTTGAGCGTTTGAGCATTTTTACAGCTGAAAAACGTCTCTCAGAACCAATTGGTCTTGGGGTTTTTTTACAGCTCAAAAACGCCCCAGTCAAAAACAGTTGATAACAGCCTATGTGTGCATGAACACATAGGTAACACGATGGAGAGTTTATTGACTGTAAAAAAAAAAAGTCTGCAGCTAAAAACAGCAGCCGTAAAAACGTCCAAAAACATCCAGTGTGCATGAGGCCTAAAGTTTAAGCTACATTGTTATTGCAAATAGGGACGAGGCATCAGGGAAAGTTGCAATTATGCACTAAATAAAAAGATTAAAGCTAGAGGCACACTGGGCCCATTTATCAAAGTTTCTTAAATAAGAAGGTTCAGTGGGGCTCTAAAGGGGTGAAGAAAGTGCATAGAAGGTGTAGGCGATCCAGAAGAAGAAGAGTGGTTCCACCTCCATTTTGCCCACCTCACCTACTATATACTTTCTCCTATCCCCTCAAAGCACAATAAACCAGTAAATGAAGGTACCAGCATCATTCAGCCCAATGTAATGCTGAACATTCCACTGTGGTGTGATCCCTTTCCATCAGTAGTAGAAAGGTAGTCCCACCTCCATGTTGACCACCTCACCTCTGATGCACTCTCTCCCACCCCCTCAGAGTCTAACTGAACTACTGAATGGTGTTACCAGCACCATTTAGCCCAGTGTAATGATACAAACCTTTCATTGGTTAACACTGCACTGTGGTGTGACCCCATTCCACTTGTGTTACAGTGGTGAGCCAACCTCAATTTTGGATCGCCTACAAGACATTTGTCTCAATGGTGCTGGTAACTATATTCAGTAGTTCAATGAGGCTTTGAGGGAATGGCAGAGAATGCACGGGAGGTGAGGGGGTTAAAATGGAGGTGGGCCTACCCTTCCACTACTGATGCAAAGAATATGCACTACAGTGGAATGCTAACCCATATAACAAGTTGTAGCATTACATTAGGCTGCATGGTGGTGGTAATAGCACTGAGTGGTTCAATGGGGCTCTGAGGGGTTGGGAGAGAGTGCTTAGGGGGTGAGGTAGTCAAAATTAAGGTTGGCCCACCCTGATGGAATAGGATCACACCACAGTGGAGAGTTAACCAATTTAAGGTTTGTAGCATGGGGCTCTGAGGGGATGGGAGAGAGTGCATGAGAAGTGAGGTGGTCAACACGGAGGTGGGACTATCTTTCTACTACTGATGGAAAGGGATCACACCACAGTGGAATGTTCAGCATTACATTGGGCTGAATGGTGCTGGTACCTCCATTCATTGGTTTAATTGTTCTCTGAGGTGGTGGGTGAGAGTGCATAAGAGGTGAGGTAGGCAAAATGGAGGTGGACCCACTCTTCTACTACTAATAAAAAGGGTTCACATCACAGTGGAATGTTAGGTCATGTAAAGATTTAGCATTGCATTGGGCTAAATTGTGCTGGTAACATCACTGATTAAATCAATGGAACTCTGAGGAGGTGGGAAAGAGTGCATGGGAGGTGAGGTGACCAAAATGGACCTGGGTCTATGCTTCTACTGCTGATGGAAAATGATCACACCACAGTGGGATGTTAACCAATGTAAGGTTTGTAGTACAGTACATTTGTCTGAATGGTGCTGGTAACAATATTCCGTAGTTCAATGAGGTCTTGAAGGGGTGGGAAAGAATGCATGGGAGGTGAGGTGGTCCAAATGGAGGTGGGCCCACCCTTCCACCACTGAAGCAAAGGATACACACTACAGTGGAATGTTAACCCATGAAACATTATATTAGGCGGAATAGTGGTGGTAATAGCTCTAAGTGGTTCAGAGGGGCTCTGAAGGGGTGAGAGAGAGTGCATAGGGGGTGAGGTAGTCAAAATTGAGGGATGGAATGGGATCACACCACAGTGAAGAACTAACCATTTTAAGGTTTGTAGCATTACATTGGGCTAACTAACTGGTGCTGGTAACACCAATCAGTAGTTCAGTGGGGCTCAGAGGTGATGGGAGAGAGTGCATGAGAGGTGAAGTGGGCAAAATGGAGGTGTAACCACCTTTTTATTATAGATGGAAAGTGATCATGCCACCCAATTTTAAGCATTACAGCTGAAGGGTTCTGGTACCTCCATTCACTGGTTTAATGCTGCTCTGGGGGGGTGGCAGAGAATATATAGGAGGTGAGTTGATCAAAATGGAGGCCCGCTCTTCTGCTACTGATGGAAAGGGTTCAAACCACAATAGAATGTTAACCCATTTTAAATTTGTAACATTACATTGGGCTGGATGATGTTTGTAACTCTATTCAGGGGTTCAGTGGACTTTTGAGCAGTTCGGACAGATTGCATGAGAGATGAAGTGTTCAAAATGGAGGTGGGCCCACCATTCAACTGCTGATGGAAAGGGATCAGACCACAGTGGAATGGTAACCCATTTAAGGTTTGTAGCATTACATTGGACTGGATGGTGCTTGTAACTCTATTCAGTGGTTCAATGGAAATCAGAGGGGTCGGACAGAGTGCATGAGAGGTGAGGTGGTCAAAATGGAGGTGGGCCCACCATTCAATAGCTGATGGAAAGGGATCAGACCACAGTGGAATGGTAACCAGTTTAACATTTGTAGCATTACATTGGGCTGAATGGTGCTGGTAGCTCCATTTAGTGGTTCAATGGTGATTTGAAGGGGTAGGGCGGAGTGATTGAGAGTTGAGGTGGTTTTTAAGGTTTGTAGCATTACGCTGGGCTGAATGGTGCTGGTAACACCATTCAACGGTTCATTAGTGCTCAGATGGGATGGAAAGAAGTGCATAGGTGAGGTGAAATGGTAAAAATAGAGGTGGGACCACCCTTCTACTATTGATGGAAAGTAATCACACGACAGTGGAATGTTAACCCATTTAAGCATTTTAGCATTACATTGGTGCTGGTAACATCATAGCAAATAATTACTGTGCTGCTGATTATGCTATTGAAGAAACTGCCTAAATGAATGGGATAGTGAATTTTGACATGCTTTAGGAAACAGCGTTAATATGGACAGCTGCACTTGCAGGTACAACAAGCTATAAATGTCTTGTGAGTTCTTGAAAGAAAAATACTGACCAGATGGCACCATGGCAAATGGGTATATGGAGATAAGGAGCATCAATGATAAATGTCTGAAGGTTGTTTAGACTGCTTCTTCGCAAAGAAAGCCTCTGTGTTCAGCACTGCAAACCGTTTCTGTTTACATGCCTCAAACGGTAACATATGGACTGTATTCTCCATTAGCATAACACACTCAATAATGTCACATCATTACTACTTCTTGATTTTAATTGCATGCATCCTCTAAAGTGACCATTTACAGTGATAATCTGTTATGCTGAGTGCTATGACTTGTCTTTTATAAGAGACATATAATTATTCAGGATATTGATAAAATAATGCTTGACATGCATAATAGTTTGTTGCCACACAATACAGTCTGATAGCATTATCTAGTAATATAGTTGAATGAAAAAATGTTTAAATATCTTACAATTGAAATGTAAGATAATTGGTTGAAAGAAGACATTTCAATATCACAATCTGGTTAGGTCTCAAAAAAAGTGGTCCAGCTTATCTAATCAATGTTTCAACCAAAGTTAAAATTATTAGATTGTACAATATCATTGTAACGTGTGCCCAGCATTGGGCACCACCACAATTGCTAAACTCCGACCTTGAAAATCAAAATCCAAAGTTGTTTAATTCCTTCATGGTGAAGGCAAAACAAATCCTAACACTGGAAATCAGTTCTGTAACTTTGGCACGTGTTAAACTGCATCTAGTTGGTGCATCCAATATTTTATCTTGTTGAATTGGGCCTTCATTTGGTGGTAAATGGGAATGGATATCTCCTGATTTGTTTTATATTATCAAAAGAAAATTGGCCCAAAATAGTAAAAAAAAAATATTTTTGAAATTTTGCAGTATATTTCTTGTCAAATTTGTTTAATGTTTTAAAACAGAGTGAAAGTGAATAATCGTGAATAAGCAAATATAGTGGTACAGGGTTAGATAAGAATGTGAGTGATTGCATCAGTTTAGAAAATGACATTTAGATCTCAGGTGCAACAGTACTACATACAGAGTATCCATTAGACCAGGGGTCTCCAAACTGCAGCCCAAGGGCCTATGTGGCCCTTTGCATGCCTTTATCTGGCCCTTGGGTCACTATTCCTCCCACTGACACCAATAATGTGGCACTATTCCTCCCACTGACACCAATGATGGGGCACATTCCTTTCACTGACACCAATGATGGGACACTATTCCTTCCACTGACGCTATTGATGGGGAACTATTTCTCACACTGACACTAGTTATGGGGCACTATTCCTTCCACTGATGCCAATTATGTCATTTTTTTTTACTCCCACTGACCACCAAACCTATGGTTTTGTTTACACCCACCAATGTCAGGGCATTTTCTACATCTACTGGCCACAGTCCAGCCCCCCCTAAAGTTTGAAGGGTAGTGAACTGGCCCTTTATTTTGAAAGTTTGGAGACCCCTGCATTAGACCATCCTTATCAGAAGTTTGAGATACAAATAAATGATGATATAGAAGAGAGTTCATGACTTTCATGACTAACTATCACTCTTCTGTCGGCCAGTAGGGATGCGCCGAACACCCCCCCAGTTCGGTTCGCAGCAGAACATTGCGAACAGGCAATAAGTTTGTGCAAACGCACAAACCCTTTTAAAGTCAATGGGACACGTACATGAAAAATCAAAAGTGCTAATTTTAAAGGCTCCCAGAATGGGCGGTCTTCAGTTTGATAGTTATTTTATAGGTAAGGGTGGGGCCACTCAGTGACGTAAATGGGGGAACCCACCCCCTCTGACGTCACATGACGTCAGAAGGGTGCGGAGTCACTCGGTTACATCAACGGATGACCCGCCCTTGCCTATAAAATAACTGTCTAACTGAAGGACAGGATCCCGGGAACATTTAGGAGCTCAAAACACCACTGGGCCTTCTCCTGGAATCCTGAGAACATTTAGGAGCCAAAGATGTCTCTGGGCCTTTTTCTGGGATTCTGGGAAAGATGGGGAGCCCAAGATATCCTGGTCCTTTTCCTGGGATCCTGAGAAAGTGTAGGAGTCCAAGACGTCACTGGACCTTCTCTTGGGATCCTGGGAAATTTGAGGAGCCCAAGACAACTTTGGACCTTCTGCTGGGTTCCTGGGAAAGTCTAGGTTCCCAAGATGTCACTGGGCCTTCTCTTGGGATCCTAAGAAAATTTAGGAGCCGAAACGTCACTGGGCCTTCTCCTGGAATCCTGGGAAAGTTCAGGAGCCCAGATCTCTTGAGAAGTTCTTCCTGTATAGTGCTGGACTGACTTATAGCAATATGTAGGCTTCTCAACTTTCCTAGGATCCCAGGATAAGACAAGATGATGTCACCTTCTCCTACAGGTTAGGTGCTACAAAAGTAGCAGACCTTGAATTTTCACTATAAGGTTTTCTTGTGTTTTCAGTTGTCTATAATCTGTTGTATATCCATTTATTCAATTTACTGTATACAATATTTTTAGCTGCTACCTTATGCTTTATATACCAGATGTACGGCATGGAGTGCTGTAGTAAGCATCTGGTAACTGAGTCATGGTATATTTGCTTGCTATTTAAGCTTCAGGTATGTACTGAATCTAAAGCTTATTTCCAGGAAGGCTTCTAAAAGTAACACAGACATTTTATTTCTTGACAAAATAGGAGTTATTTAGATGACTGTTATTCTTTAATGTAAATTTTAGCCATTAAAATGTATATTATTCATTCTAGTAACCATGGCTCTGCTGTAGACTGCAGGTGGATTCTGACAAAAGACAGTATAGCGCCAAGTCTTTGGGGTTGTATTTACTTAAAAAAGTGGTGGTTGGACCTCAATAAATATTGATGACAATATAATGTTTGATTCATGTGCATTTACATGGGTCTCACCTCTGAAAATAGGCATTTTTAGTTAATCAGCTACCTAAAAATAAAGTATAAAATACTGTAGCTTGTCTGGGATAATATAAAGTAGAAAGGGCATGAACATTTTTACACACAAATATGTTAAATGCAAATGAATAAAATAATCAACATAATATTAACAATACATTCTGTAAATAACTGCAAACTATCCCCTTTTTAATTGCCGTTCAAGCCTTAAAGTAGAATTCCAGGCTAAAGCTATGCAACTAGACTAAAAAAATACTCCCCCGCCCAACACTTTTGCTGGCCAAACTGTGTTACCTACTTTTAGCCCACTCTGTCAGACAGAGATGGCTGCAGGGGAGAGAAGAGAGCGCTCAACAATGCCTGGAAATGACATCACTCGTAGGCAGTACAGAGCCAATCAGTCACCCAAGCAACAGGCCATTCAATCTGGCTCCAATAAACAGTCTAGAGCAGCCTTCCTCAACCTTTTCAACATCGAGGAACCCATAAAAAAAGCCTTTCTGGTCTCGGGGAACCCCTGCTAAAACTTACTATATCTACAACTCATGATACATTAGTGGGGTGGTCAGTGGGAAGAGTGCTCCTTACATTTGTGATCATTGTGAAGAATTACCCCCTTACAGAGAGCTAAAAAGACCAATGGTGTCAGTGGGAACTTATCCAAGAAGCAGAAATTGCTTACTGCTCAAGGAACCCCTAGCAACCTCTGGAGGAACCCTGGGGTTCCATGGAACGCTGGTTGAGAAACCCTGGTCTAGTAGTTTGTCTTTATATAATTTATTGCTGGAAAAACTTGTAACAGGAGAGGGGTTAGGGCATGGGATATCCAAAATGAATAGTACTAAGCAATTAGAGGACAGCCTTCTCCTTAAAAGAGAAGTTGTTTTTTTTTTTCTTAAAAAAATCATAGTTACCTAGGTGGATGCAGCATCGGTCCCCTGCCGGCTCTAGTCTAGTCTGACCAGAGCAACTTCTTCCACATGTTTGCTGTGTCCCCTACATGGCTTCTCGCAAACTGCAAATGGGACTTCTTATGGCTTTCTTTCAACAATGGCTTTCTTCTTGCCACTCTTCCATGAAAGCCAGCTTTGTGGAGAGCACGACTAATAGTTGTCCTGTGGACAGATTCTCCCACCTGAGCTGTGGATCTCTGCAGCTCCTCCAGAGTTACCATGGGCCTCTTGGTTGATCCTCTGATGAATGCTCTCCTTGCCCGGCCGGTCAGTTTAGGTGGATGGCCATGTCTTGGAAGGTTTGCAGTTGTGCCATACTCTTTCCATTTTCGAATGATGGATTGGACAGAGCTCCATGAGATGTTCAAAGCTTGGGATATTTTTTTATAACCTAACCATGCTTTAAACTTCTCAACAACTTTATCCCTGACCTGTCTGGTGTGTTCCTTGACCTTCATGATGCTGTTTGTTCACTAAGGTTCTCTAACAAACCTCTGAGGGCTTCACAGAACAGCTGTATTTATACTGAGATTAAATCACACACAGGTGAACTGTTACTTACTAACTTACTGTTATTTATTAATTAGGTGACTTCTGAAGGCAATTGGTTCCACTAGATTTTAGTTAGGGGTATCAGAGTAAAGGGGGGCTGAATACAAATGCACCCCACACTTTTCAGATATTTATTTGTAAAACATTTCGAAAACCATCTATCATTTTCCTTCAACTTCACAATTATGTGCCACTTTTTGTTGGTCTATCACATAAAATCCCAAGAAAATACATTTACGTTTTTAGTTGTAACATGACAAAATGTGGAAAATATTCAGGGGTATGAATACTTTTTCAAGGCACTGTATATGTTAACCACTTAAAGACCAAGCCTCTTTTTGGAGTTTGGTGGTTACGAGATAAAATCAGTTTTTTTTGCTATAAAATTACTTAGGACCCCCAAACATTATATTTTTTTTTCTAACACCCTAGAGAATAAAATGGCAGCCATTGCAAAACTTTATGTCACACCGTATTTGCGCAGCAGTCTTACAAGCGTGATTTAAAAAAAAAAAAAATCTGTTTTTTTAATTAAAAAATAAGACAACAGTAAAGCTAGGTCAATTTTTTTTCCATATTGTGAAAGATAATATTACGTCGAGTAAAATGATACCCAACATGTCATCATGGGCATCCGCAGGTAGGGGCAAGGGGGGGCAAGTGCCCCCCCCTGGAATCAGGGATCGCAAAGTGTCTGCCAGGGGCGGACCAAGTGGGGGGCGGGGGGCAACCGCCCTGGGTACCACATTTTGGGGGGGTGTTCAGTCACAGTGTGGCATCTCTAGTGGGGTACGCTCCCGCTCTGCACATCTTGAGGGCGTCAAGAGCCCTGGCTGCTCTCTCTCTTTTTTAAGTGGATTGGAACACCCCTTCTGTGCCACAGTGGTATGGTCTGGTGACTGGTCTGCGTGCGTCCGTCCGTGACAGCCGCTCCGACATATTGTCACTGAACTGACTGCTCCGCTTCCTTCTTCTGCTCCGCCTCTGCCTCCACCCACCCACCACTGCTGTGTTGTAAAGCCAGGCCTGAGGCGGCCCGCCATCATGTGAGTACTGTCAGTGTAGTTTGGAATGTTCTCTGCCCGCCTGACAACGTTTCTAGAGAGTGCCAGTGGTGTCCTCCTCTTGCTAGGCTAGCTGCCGTGTGCCAACCGCCCTGTGGCTGAGCTGGCCTGGACCCAGGCCAGTACACGGGGTGGTGGGGGTCTGCGTGGTGATGATGTTGCTGCTGCTGCATTGAAATGCATGGCAGCACGGGCAGTGTGTGTGTCCTCCTCACCTGAGAAGAGTTTGTGAAGCTAGGGGGTGCGTGTGTGTCCAGTCGCTTGGCTGCTTAGAGCTTGTGAGGGATATGATGAGGTGATTTGAAAATCTCCAACTACTTGAACAATTTCTTCTCATGGCATGAGCTTAAAGAGCATTCTTCTTGACATGATCCTAAGAAATCACAATGTTGTTAATACATTTTCTTTTTGTCATTTGGACCTTTAGCCTGGGTTCAGACTAATGCGATCCTCAGAGATCGCATGTGATTCGCACTCGAACTGCAGATGCCCCCCCCCTGCCTTCCCCTGAAAAAAGTTCTGCGGACGCCCATGCATGTCATGCTTCAAAATTGCATCCGCTTGCGGAATGGCGACAAACTTTGCAACATAAAAATCTCCATTGGCGACGTTTAAAGAATTCTACAAGTTATCAGTTTTGAGTTACAGAGGAGGTACCTCACATGTGTGGTTTGAACACCGTTTTCATATGTGGGCGGGACTTACGTATGCGTTCGCTTCTGCGCGCGAGCTCGCAAGGACGGTGCGCTTTAAATTTTTTTTTTATTATTATTTATTTTACTTTTAAATTTTTATTTTTAAACCTTTCTTTTTAAAAAAAAAATTTGATCACTTTTTTTCCTATTACAAGAAATGTAAACATTCCTTGTAATAGAAAAAAGCATGCCAGGACCTCCTAAATATGAGATCCGGGGCCAAAAAGACCTCAGATCTAATTTTTACACTAAAATGCATTAAAAAAAAAATGACATTAGAAAAAAAAATGTCCCCTTTAAGAGCATTGGGCGGAAGCGACTTGTGACGTTGCTTCCACCCACCCTTGTTATGGAGCCGCTCACTCGGCTCACGGACACTGGGGGGGACGCGATCATCTCCGCTGCTGCCGGCGGGTCCGGTAAGCGGCGGAGATGACTGGAAAGCGGCGGGAGGGGGGGGGGGGGGGGGGGCCACCTCTCCCGCTGCTGATAAAAGTGATTTTGCGGCGAATTCGCCGATAAGACCACTTTTAGCAGGCGCAGAATCGCCTGCTGAAAAAATAGATACCTAGGTTATGGTAGCAGATAGCAGCGGTATTCCACTTCAAACTGCCGCCGTCAAACGGCGGGCGGTCCGGAAGTGGTTAAGCGCTGTGTAAATTGAAGGCGCTATATAAGTTTCTGTAATGAATAAAAAAATACAATATATATTTCTTTTAACGTAAAGCTCAGTTGAACTTTTGTTTTATATCAGCTAAATAAATTCAGTGTTAACCATAACAAAAGGGGTGCAAAGTCTATAATAGTTTGTTTTTGTAGGAAAGAAGTCACAGCTGTTAAAAGGACCACTGCTATCTTTGTGTGATCAGTGGTCTCTCTGCAATAATAAGGCACACGGATTCAGGGCTTGAGCTCTTCAATCATCAGGGAATGTGAGCTATTTTGATTGGAGAACTCTTTCTCTGATCTGTGTTGGACCACTGTAGAAGGACCTCTGCTTCACGCACAGAGGGGTCCTTCTCTACAGCTTGCTGGTAGAGGGGACAGGTTGCTTTACTCTGGGTTGTGGTTTCTTTATAATTATTCTACTGACTCATGTCTATACCTAAACTTGCAAATTAATGCAGCATAAGCAGTGCTTTTTTAATCAGAATGTTCAAATAAAACATGCGCTTGGATCTCCCAATACTCATAGGCGTGCACACATAGGGTGGAAGGTGTGCCTGGGCACACCCTAATCACCCTGTACTGTGCAGATTCCCCCTGCTGCCTGGCTGCAGAGAAAGGGACTGGGGAATCTCTGTCTCAAAAGTGAGACATCATCTGTTTAGACCCCTGATATTTCACTAAAGCCTCCCAACATACTATTATATTGTAATGTAATATAATATTGTAAAAAAAAAATAATAATAACAAAAACAAAAATTGTAAAAAAACGAAATAAAATAAAATAAAGATAAACTATTGACACTGATCTCTGGCCTTCTGACATATATACACACACACTCATGTTTGTTTGCACTTTGTGGTGCACAGGACCACCTTAATGCATGGGGCACCCCTGGGCACTGCCCAGGGGCCCCAGGTGCGTGGGGGGCCGCATGATAATCTTGCAAAACATCATAATTGCCAACTATCTCAGATTTGCTGGGACAGTCATGCTTTTTACTAAGCTGTTACAGGATGTCAGCGCCCAGGGCAGCGTTCCAGATCCCGTACAGTGCCCTCCTGATACCAGTATTGAGCCCTTCTGCTTCCCCCCTGTACTGTGCCCTTTGTGTTGATTAGTCTTTGATTTATGGCATGTTTTATTATTGTTTAAAATCAATTTTATCAAAAGTACTAATAAATATGTTTATTTCTATCAAAGATTTATACGTAAATTCTTGAGAGTCGGTGCATAAATTGGGGCAGGCTGGTAAGGGCCCCAGAGCATTACTATGTCCAGGGGCCCATGATGCTATTATGGGACCTTTATCGAGGTGTGGGTTTCCCGGGAGTGGGACCATCAGTGAGCACAGTACTATACTACAATGTAAGTGGATTGAAATGTATGTTATTAGATGTAAGTATTTTTCATGTAATAGTTTACAATTATACATGACGATATTAGCATATACATTGTCTATTTCTACAGAGAAGGTGACATCTGTTCCCTGAAGAAGGAATCTTTAATGTTTTTCCGAAACGCGTAGGAGATACCCCGTTCCATTGTATGGTCATCAAATTGTTTTAGGGCCATCTTGACTGGGTGATATCACCTCCGATATATACATGTATATGACTGATTTTTGTAATTAAGAAATCAATTGGTCTCTGTCCCTGTAACAGGGAAATCTTACTGTTTGTTTTTATGTACAAATTTACTGCAATAATAATTAATTTTATACATACATTTTGCAATTTTCTAAATGATTATGAGTTTGAATTGCCTTAAAAATCCCAACCAATAATAAGGGGTATATACAGTGATTTACATAAGGGATGATGGCAGTACACACCCTAGTTTGTGGAGATACTCCTCTATATTTGATGCTATTAAGATGGCCCTGGTGGTGCACACCCTAATGCAATAGGCTGCGCACACCTATAGCAGCTTTACACAATTTGTTGACAACAAACTCAAATAACATACTGTGCATCCGGAAATTAATCATAGTGCTTCACTTTTTCCACATTTTGCTATGTTACAACCTTATTTCAAAATGGATTAAATTCGTTATTTTCCTCAAAATTCCACAAGCAATACCCCATAATGAGAATGTGAAAGATGTTTGTTTGAAAATTTTGCAAATGCATTAAAAATAAAAAATGAAATGTATTCATAGTGTAGCACCCTCGAGGTAGTGAGGTGCTAGAGTGAGGTTTTTCTCTGACAGTATAGGTAAATTTAGGCAGGTCTAGCTGACTGCTAGACCTGTTTATGTTGATTCTGGGCTGGGAGTGGCTCAGGGTAGCAGCTGGTGACTCACAGGCAGTGTCACTTCTTGGTCACCGCCCTCTTTCTTCTAGAAAGTGCTAGAAGGAGAGGAGTGGAAGAGAGGTGGAGCTGCCTGTGGTATCTTAAAGCGGTAGTAAACCCGCTCATAGAAATAAAAATAGAAAAAAATCCTGCAAGAAAATCGCATAATATGTTAGTATGCATCGCATACTAACATATTATGAAATACTTAGCTTAGAACGAGGCCCCCGATGCCCGAGTCGGTCAGCGCTAAGGACGCTGACATCTTTGTCCTCTTCTGTCTTCCGGGTACGCGGCTCCGGCGCTGTGAGTGGCCGGAGCCGCGTGACGTCACTCCCGCGCATGCGCGCGGGAGCTCTTCGCACCGGCAGCCAGCTCTGAGTTGCCGGCTGCCTCGGCCGGATCGTCAGAGCGCATGCGCCACTAATGTCAGCGGCTGCATGCAGGGCGAATATCTCCTGAACCATGCAGGTTTAGGAGATATTCTTTTTACCTACAGGTAAGCCTTATTATAGGCTTACCTGTAGGTAAAAATAGATTTTAGGGTTTACTACCGCTTTAAGGAGCCCTGGCTGTGCGCAGCCTATTGCATTAGGGTGTGCACCACAAAGCGCAAACAAACATGAGTGTGTGTGTATACATGTCAGAAGGGCAGAGATCGGTGTCAGTAGTTTATTTTTATTTTATTTTTTTTTTTACAATTTTTTTTTTTACAGTATTATATATATATATTTTTTACAATTTTATTTAGGAGCCCTGCTGGGGGGGGGGGGCTTTGGTGAAATATCAGGGGTCTAAATAGACCTCTGATGTCTCATTTTTGAGACAGAGAAAGGGACTGAGGACGGAGATTCCCGTCCCTTTCTCTGCAGCCAGGCAGCAGGGGGAATCTACACAGTACATGGTGATTAGGGTGTGCCCACACCTGCCACCTTGTGTGTGCACGCCTATGAGCCCTGACCAATCCCCAACTTGGATTGGCAGGGGGCAGGCCTCCTTAAACACCTGGGGTCAGCCCAGCTGGGGGGGGGGAGTTGTCAGGTGGAAGAGCTGGAGTGAGAGAGTGTGGAGGCTGTCGGGGCCCACGGAGTGCTCCCCAGTCTAGGGGGGGGTGACCCTGGGCTGGGGCTTGGGGGCATCCAGGAGGAGAGAAGAGATCCTGGTACAGAGGCACATGTGAGAGCAAGTAGAGGACAGCAGGAGAGAACACTACTAAGAGTCTCCAGGGAGGACAACTGATCGCAGCGAAAGTGAAATGCTGGTGAGTGAGGCACAGTCGGGAGGACTGGGGAGGCACGCCTGAGGACCTGGGAGATTGCAGTTTGAGAGATGGGTGCAGAACCAGAAGTGAGGACTGTGGAAGGGGCAGTGGAGAGAGGTCATTGCAGCAGGGCTGGCTGGCAGGGCCTGAATGGAGCTCTCCGGGATTAGTAGCTGAATAGAGGATGGCTAGCGCCTGAGTTTTTCTACACCACAGGGGCCAGAGGTTCCTGCCCCCAAAAGGCAATCCACTGAAGCCTGATTGAGTCAGCATCAGGCCTAACAATGCGGTGCTAGCAAATTTGGAAGAGTAACAGTCTGCAGCAAGGAAAGTGCTGGTAAAGTAACAGTCTGCAGCAAGGGAAGTGCTGGGGAAGTAACAGTCTGCAGCAAGGAAAGTGCTGGGGAAGTAACAGTCTGCAGCAAGGGAAGTGCTGGAGGAAGAAAGGAAAGAGGACTTAAGCAAAACTTGTGCTGGAGAAAAGTCTGGAGTGTATCTATGGGGGTGTATATAGAAGTCCCAAGCAAGTTTGCATTGAATTAGATGGTAAATAAGGGGGTAAACCTACCGGGGCTGAATTGGTTAACCAAGTTTATTCATATAGAACAAAGTTACCTTTGTATCTGAGAGAGAGAGAGGAAGCCCCTCACAATAGTCACAAAAAGATGTCCAAGCATGTACTGTATATCATATTAGTCTCAAAGAGACATTAGGAATTGACAGGCAGCTTTCAATAACTGAAATACCACTTTTTGGTGGACTGGCCCTTTAAATAATTAGCCGATGCTTTACTATGGGAAAGCAGGTTCCTTGTAGTGTAGAAAGAATTATTACAGGCAGATATCTCTATGACAGAATGCAGACATGTATATGAATCAATTTGGAACCATGTAATGTCATACTGAACAGTTGCCCGCCAAACAATTAGTGCATTAAATGTACTTTAAATAGCATGAATTGGGGGGGGGGGGGGGCTATTCCGATACATAGACATCTGCGCTCCCGGCTTGGAAAGTTGATCTGTTATAGGAGACCACAATCATTTTCGGATACATTTATTGCTTGACCTGTGATATATTGTCCACTCCCAGCAGTAATCCTTTGTCTATTCTAGAAATCCACCAAGAAGGCTGAGCATCTCTTTTGAAATATTATCTGTATTGATAAAATCATTCTTTTTTTTCACTTTAGCGTATACAAATGGTAAGGGATTAATGCACACAGGGGCAGTTTTGCAGTTAGAAACAAATAGGCACTTGTATCTTAAAATAGTAGTAACCTTTCAAGAAAAGGCTACTGAAATGTAAAACTCGTCATGATTTCATTGTATGTACATTAAGGCCTCATACACATGGGCGTTTAAAAAAATGAGCTGTAACGTCGGTATCGACGCCAGGAAAAAAGCTGCATTAAAAATGCGATTTTATCAGCGTTATGCATTGACGTCAATGCACGTTTTTCCTCTGTAGCTTTCAGTGGCGTTTCTCTGCCTCAATTCAAAATCAATGGTTCCCTATGGGAGCCCATTGATTTGAATAGAAGCCGCACCAGAAGTCGGATCATGATGATCCGACTTGCGGTGCGACTGTGCTGAGGACCTTGAAGGTGAACCCTGCAAAAAAATGAAAAAAAAAATGTGTGGGGTTTCCCACCAAGAGGTACCAGACCCTGTGTATGGATTTTATGGGGACCCCCCACGCCGAAAAAACAGCGTAGGGTCCCCCCCAAAATCCATACCAGACCCTTATCCGAGCATGCAGCCCGGCAAACCAGGAAAGGGAATGGGGACGAATGAGCACCCCCCCTCCTGGACCATACCAGGCCGCATGCCCTCAACATGGGGGGTGGGTGCTTTGGGGCAGGGGGGGACTCCCCATCCCAAAGCACCTTGTCCCCATGTTGATGAGGACAAGGGCCTCATCCCGACAACAATGGCCGCTGGTTGTCGGGGTCTGTGGTAGGGGAGGCTTATTGGAATCTGGAAGCCCCTTTAACAAGGGGGCCCCCAGATCCCGGCCCCCCACCCTATGTGAATGAGTATGGGGTACATCGTACCCCTACCCATTCACTTAAAAAAAAAAAGTGTAAAAAAAACACACTACATAGCTTTTTAAAATAGTTTATTAAATCAGCTCCGGCATCTTCTCCCCGCCCTGTGACAGCATAAGGGTGCGGTGCTTCCAGATGACATCATCGGATGGCCCCACCCCATAGCAATATAAGCCATTCCGCAGCATGGAACCGGCATTCGAGTGGGAGAGAGCGACGAGACAACAAGGGAAGAAGAGAGGGAGAAGGCAGCAGAGAAGACAGCGGCAAAAGAGCAGAAGACAGAAGACCGAGCAGAAGATAGAAGACCCCCCAGAAGAAAGAAGCCCCCGCAAAAGAGCAGAAGAAAGAAGAGTCGGAGAGGGGAGAAGACCCCGGAGATGATTTAATAAACTATTTTAAAAAGCTGTTTAGTGTGTTTTTTTGACACTTTTTTTAGCTGAGTGAGTAGGGGTACAATGTACCCCATATTAATTCACATAGGATGGGGGGCCGGATCTGGTGGCCCCCTTGTTAAAGGGGCTTTCAGATTCCGATAAGGCCCCCCGCAGACCCCGACAACCAATGGCCACGGTTGTCAGGAAGAGGCCCTTATCCTCATCAACATGGGGACAAGGTGCTTTGGGGTGGGGAGCACAAGGGCCCCCCCGTCCCAATGCACCCACCCCCCCATGTTGAGGGCATGCGCTGGTATGGTCCAGGAGGTGGGGGGGCGCTCGTCCCCTCCCCCTTTCCTGGCCTGCCAGGCTGCGTGCTCGGATAAGGGTCTGGTATGGATTTTAGTGGGGGACCCTATTCTGTTTTTTTGGAGTGGGGGGTCCCCTTAAAATCCATACCAGACCGAAGGGGCTGGTACCTCTTGGGGGGGGGGGACCCCCATGCAAATTTTTCATTTTTTGCAGGATGAGGCTTAACGCTGTGTATACCTCGTTGAGCTGCGTTTCTGAGTGCTTTGCCACCTCAGCGTCAAAACAGCTCTAGCGCTGCAGCTTCGGAATGCACTGGTCCTGCGTTTGTTTTACAGCTTAAGAATGCCGACGCCACTTACTGCTCAAAAACTTCAACGTGTATATGAGGCCATAGAATAACATGAAGAGGCATTATTAAGCTGTAAAGACAGCTCAAAATCGCGGCGTTAAAAACGCCTGTGTTTATGAGGCCTTACTCTGCAGCTAAGGACAACCGATTGTTCAGTGTTATCGGCCATTTCAGGCTAAGAAAGGCTGCAAATCTCAACAGGGTTGATTTACTAAAACTGGAGCACTCAGAATCTGGTGCAGCTCTGCATGAGAGCCAATCAACTTCAGCTTGTTCAATTAATGTGTTACTAAACCCAGGACTCTGCATTCACTATATCTGGTCTCCCACAGTACACAGAAGATGGAAATGCAATTATTTTAGTAAATATAAACTGCTAAATACCTTTTCTCATCAGCAGTATATAGCAGTGTTGTGACTATCAGTTCCTAGTAAAGCTTGTAGGAGGAGTTTTCATACTGCAGCTGTCCTATGAGGCTGCAGGGCTCCTGACCCTCTGTCTGGACAGTGCGGGTTGGCCCTGTGCTGATCGCATGCACTATCCCAAGAAAAAAAAAAACCTCTCTAGCAATACATACCAAACTGAGCATGTGCAGCCTGACTCCAAAAGCTTTGTCTTATCCAGGGGGACAGTGCAGGGAGGGGAGGATCTGTGCATACAGGACCAAACAATATTTTTACACAATGCAGAGGATTAACCCCTTAGGTTCCACAGTGAGTATAACAAGCATGCTTTACTGCATACACAGACTGATTTTTTCTGTTGTGGGTTTAGTAACACTAAGTTTTGACAAAATAAAAAGCTGGAAGCTGATTGGTTTCCACGCACTGCTGCACCAGATTTATGCAAACTGTAAGATCAGCTGTGTGCAGGATCAGAGCTGTTTGTCAAACCACTCATTGAACATACTAGAGAAACCTTTTCATCCTAAACCACTTCCGTTTAGCAGCACTAGGATCATTGGTTCAAATCCCAACCATGGCACTACCTGCCTGGAATTTGCATGTTCTCCCTGTACCTGTGTGGGATTCCTCCAGGTACTCTGGTTTCCTTCTGCACTCTAAAGACATGCTGATACATTAAGTGGCTCCTGTCTGTTCGTTTTGTTCCGAATTAAAATTCAGACACATTTTTTGTTATTCAGATATTCGGATGTATCCGAATTTCTGAAGTACAATAGTGTAGCCAATGGCCCCCTTAGGGGTGGCTGGTTAGTGTGGTTCACCTGCCCACAACTGCCCTCAATCACACTCCTACTGGCATCCGGAGTCAGAAAACAGGCTTGCTCTTTGTTTTTGTCGTTTTTATTTGGGGATTAAACTTGGATAGGGATTGGGGTAGTTATGGGATGCCCGAGAATCAACAGTTCTGTACACGGGACCGCTATATACACTCTCCCGTATATACACTTCTTCCACTTCATTCCAGCACACTTCTTGGTTCTCTGACAACTCTTGGTTCCTCTTTCCTGCACACTTCTTACTTCTCACTGGTGAGACCTGGAAAGAAATTTACCAGGCCTCCAACAGTCTTTTCTGGCGTAGCTAGCACATGTGAAACCTGGTGTAAATTTACCAGGCCTCTGGACCACCCTTTGCGGGCATGGGGTTGAGGTTCCCCTTGTGTAGAAAGTTAGTTTGTTGGTGCTAGCTAGCCACGATGGACTACATCTCCCAGCCCATCTGCGCACTGCCCATGACACCAGGTCTCAGTCTCTTCCTGCACCTCTTCTAGACTGTCTTCCTCCCAATCTGCTTTGTACATCTCCACTTCCCTGGGCTGTGTCACTCACCGACACCTGTTACTTTTAGTTCCTCCTGGAGATCTCTCTGATAGTGTTCTGTCTCCTGCTGTCCTCTTCCGCTCACCCTTGTGCCTCTCCACCAGGATCTCGCTCCCTCCTCCCGGCTGCACCTGAGCTCTCGCAGGCCGAGGTCACCCCCCCAGAATAGGGGCTCCCTCAGGGCCCTGACAGCCTCCACACTGCTACATCTCCATCTCTTCCACCCAAACTCTCCCCTCAGACTGGGCTAACCAGAGGTATTTAAGAAGACCTGCCCCCTGCCAATCCAGGTTGGGGATTGGTCAGGGCTCCTTAACATACATCAGAAAGCCCCACCTCCTCTTCCCATCCCCTTTTCCAGAACATTCTGAAGAAGAAGGGAGGGATAACCAAGGGGTGTTGCTTCCTGCAGTCTCCAGTCCTCCCTGGGCCACTCCCCTGCCTAGAATCAAAACAATCAGGCCTCTGACCAAATTTACCTACTCTGAACAAAAATCTATCTCTAAGCATCTACCTATGGTAGAGGGCGCTACAATACTAACAAATGTAAATGAATCCGAAATAACGAAACAAAATTTGAATAGTTTTCAAATCTAATTCAAATTCGTATTTCCGAAGGGAATAAAAAAGAATAGAAAATAATATAATACAATAGAAAAGAATAGAATATAAAATAAAAAAATAGAATATAACAGAGTAAACGAGAACAGAATAAAACATAAAAGAATAGAAAAAATAGAATAGAAAATAAAGGGATAGAATAGAAAATAAAAAAATAGAATATAAAAAGAATAGAGTAAAACAGAACAAAATAGAATAGAAAATAACAAAACAGAATAAAATAGAAAATAAAGGAACGCAATAGAATATAATACAATAGAAAGAATGGAACCATTTCCCAAGACTCGAAAAGAATACATTTGAATTTGAATAGAATAGAAAAGAATATATTAGAATAGAATAGAACATAAAAGAATGGAATAGAAAAGAAAAAAAACTATAGAATAGAATAGAATAAAAAAAGAAAGAATATAGCCATCTTCAAAAATTTGAATAATATACATTTGAATTTGAAAATTATAGAAAATAATAAAATAGAAAAGAATAGAGTAGAAAATAAAATAATAGAATAGAAAATAATAAAATTGAATAGAAAAAAACAATAGGAAAGAATAGAATAAAAAGAATAGAATAATATAACCATTTTCTGAAATTCAATTTTCAAATAAAATAAATTTGAATTAGAATAGACTAGAAAAGAAACCATTAGAATAGAAAACAAAAGAATAGAATAAAAAATAATAGAATATAATAGAAAAGAAAAAAAACAATAGAATAGAATGGGAATAGAAAGAATATAACCATCTCCCAAAATTAGAATTTTGGATAGAATAAATTTGATTTAGAATAGAATTTGTTTCAATACATAAATTGCTGTGTAAATTGTCAGTTTCTATATAAATACAGTTGTGCTCATAAGTTTACATACCCTGGCAGAATTTATGATTTCTTGGCCATTTTTCATAGAATATGAATGATAACACAAAAACATTTCTCTCACTCATGGTTAGTGTTTGGCTGAAGCCATTTATTATCAATCAACTGTGTTTACTCTTTTTAAATCATAATGACAACAGAAACTAGACAAATGACCCTGATCAAAAGTTTACATACCCTGGTGATTTTGGCCTGATAAAATGCACAAAAGTTGACACAAAAGGGTTTGAATGGTTATTAAAGGTAACCATCCTCACCTGTGAGCTGTTTGCTTGTAATTAGTGTGTGTGTATAAAAGGTCAATGAGTTTCTGGACTCCTGACAGACCCTTGCATCTTTCATCCAGTGCAGCACTGACGTTTCTGGATTCTGAGTCATGTGGAAAGCAAAAGAATTGTCAAAGGATCTGCGGGAAAAGTTGAACTGTATAAAACAGGAAAGGGATATAAAAAGATATACAAAGAATTGAGAATGCCAATCAGCAGTGTTCAAACTCTAATTGGAAAGTGGAAAATGAGGGGTTCTGTTGAAACCAAACCACGGTCAGGTAGACCAACTAAAATTTCAGGCACAACTGCCAGGAAAATTGTTCGGGATGCAAAGAAAAACCCACAAATAACTTCAAGTGAAATACCGGACTCTGTGAAAACATGTGGTGGTGTGGCTGCAAGATGCACAATAAGGAGGCACTTAAAGAAAGATGAGCTGCATGGTTGAGTCGCCAGAAGAAAGCCATTACTACGCAAGAAAGCCATTACTACTTTCCCGCTTACAATACGCCAAACAGCACAGAGACAAGCCTCAAACCTTCTGGCACAAAGTCATTTGGAGTGATGAGACCAAAATTGAGCTTTTTGGCCACAACCATAAACGTTACATTTGGAGAGGAGACAACAAGGCCTGTGAAACATGGAGGTGGATCGCTGATGTTTTGGGGATGTGTGAGCTACAAAGGCACAGGAAATTTGGTCAAAATTGATGGCAAGATGAATGCAGTTATCAAAAAATACTGGAGGAACATTTGCATTCATCAGCCAGGAAGATGCACATGGGACGTACTTGGACATTCCAACATGACAATGATCCAAAACACAAGGCCAAGTCGACCTGTCATTGGCTACAGCAGAATAAAGTGAAGGTTCTGGAGTGGCCATCTCAGTCTCCTGACCTCAATATTATTGAGCCACTCTGGAGAGATCTCAAACGCGCAGTACATGCAAGACAGCCCAAGAATTTCCAGGAACTGGAGGCTTTTTGCCAAGAGGAATGGGCAGCTTTACCATCTGAGAAGATAAAGAGCCTCATCCACAAATACCACCAAAGACTTCAAGCTGCCATTGATGTTAAAGGGGGCAATACACGGTATTAATAACTGGGGTATGTAAACTTTTGATCAGGGTCATTTGGGTAGTTTCTGTTGTCATTATGGTTTAAAAAGAGTAAACACAGTTGATTGATAATAAATGGCTTCAGCCAAACACGAACCATGAGTGAAAGAAAAGTTTTTGTGTTATCATTCATATTCTCTGAAAAATGGTCAAGACATCATAAATTCTGCCAGGGTATGTAAACTTGAGAGCACAACTGTACCTGTAATAAATAAATAAATACATTTTAAACAGTTGAGAATGCTGTTAAAAGAGGTTGTTCAGGGAAGTCATGATGAATAGTACCGCTGGATGAATGCCAAACAACTGTTTGAGAAGTGGATGGAGGATTTAATGGAAAGGCATGTATGCTATGAACCACACATGAATACTAAACTTAACTTCAATAAAGAATGAACCAACATTAACCACTTCAATACCAGACACTTAGAACACTTCCTGCCCAGACCAATTTTCAGCTTTCAGTGCTGTTGCGATTTGAATGAGAATTGCGCGGCCGTGCGACGCTGTACCCAAACAAAGTTTTTATCATTTTGTTCCCACAAATAGAGATTTCTTTTGGTGGTATTTGATCACCCCTGCGGTTTTTATTTTTTGCGCTATGAAAAAAAAAAGACCGAAAATTGAAAAACATTTTTCTTTGTTTCTGTCACAAAAGTTTGTATAAAGTACATTTTCTCCTTCACTGACGGGCACTGATGTGGCTACACTGATGGGCACTAATGAGGCTACACTGACGGGCACTGATGAGGCAGTACAGATTGGCACTGATGAGGTGGCACTGATAAGGTTGCACTGATGATGGGGCACATATGCAGCACTGATGGGCGGCACTGACAAGAAACACTGACGGGCACTGATATGTGGCACTGATATGCGGCACTGATGGACACTCATAGGCGGCACTGATAAGTGGCACTGGGCATTGATGGGCACTGATAGGTGGCACTTTTAGGTGGCACAGGTGGGTACTTTTAGGTGGCACAAGTGGTCACTGATAGGTGGCACAGGTGGTCACTGATAGGTGGCACAGGTGGGCACTTATAGGTGGCAGTGGTGGGCACTGGTGCAACAAGCACTGTTAGGGATGGCACTGGCAGGCATCATACATGGGCACAGTGCCATCCCTACAGTGCATAATATTGCCCTTACCTGGTGGTCTAGTGGGGGCTCCCTGGTGGTCCTGGGCGGCCTCCTTGCGATGTCCGGGGGGGGCTCCCTGGTGATCCTGATCCGGCTCCCTGGTGGTCCAGTGGGGTGATCCTGAGGGTGGCTGCGCTGATAAACGTTCAGCGCAGCCCCCCCTGTCAGGAGAGCAGCCGATCGGCTCTCCGCTGCTCAGGTCTGCAGATAAACGGCTCTTCCTATTTACACTGTGATCAGCCGTGATTGGTCACGGCTGATCACATGGTAAAAGGCTTCGGATCGAAACCTTTTACCTCGGTCGGTAATGCGGTGGGTCAGACTGACCCACGGCACCACCGATCGCCGCGATGCGCGCCCCCAGGGGCGTGCGATCGTGGATCATCCTGAGGACGTCAATAGACGTCCAGTCAGGATAATGAGCCACCCGCCCGGACGTCATTTGTCTATGCGCCGGGTGGGAAGTGGTTAAATTTTAGTGGATGTAAAGTTGGCCACTGCCCATTATTATTGGCATGTATTAAATAACCACCAAATTAACAAATCTAATAAAAAACCCTAACCATAATAAATAAACAACCATATTCAACTAAGACTGAAGTTAAAATAAATTAAAAATAACTTCAATAAAAAACATGAAAATGCCAATCTACCTTGTTTTCAGCAGCGCTAATCATGCTAATCTTAACACTGTGAAGTGTATTAATGTTAAATCATAATAGTAAGTGCATCATTATTCAATCAAAACAATATAAAGTGCATCAATAATAATCCGCCGCACCCACTCCCTGGCCCTCCCCAGACTCAGTGAGCATGTGGGCGCGCCTCCGGTGGCGCGCGCTCACTGGGATCGATCTCGCAGCCGGCGATTTGCGCAATAGAGCCACCTTGTCGCCGTCAATTGCCGACCAGCGGTTAAATCAATTGGATCACACAAGGCAATATTTAGTAGTATGGCAATGACATTGATATCACCCCTGTCCTGGAGCGATACCAGCAGCATAACCTGTACCCCCTATGCTCTAAGAGAGATCCTTCACCACAGGCATATCATAATGCGCCCTCTAGTGATCAGATTGTTCCTTACAGCTGACAGATATAGAATTTATAAACATTGATTGGGTCCTGAATTGCTCATGAATTACTTAAAAAACAATTCAGATCCAACTCAATGTCTAACCCTTCAGGGTTAAAAGTTCTTAAACGGTAAATCCAGCGGGTTTCCTTCCTTGAAATTCCTCTGACTTTATTAACTCCCCTCCAGTTGGGTACTAATTTCTCCACTCCCCAGAACTTTAGTCTAGATGTATCCCTATTGTGAACCTCCCTATAGTGCAAAGAAACACTATGGAACTTGAACCCTTTGATTATATTAGTTACATGTTCACCTATCCGGATTTTCATGGGGCGTTTAGTGCGACCAACATACATAGTATGGTAGTCCGATATAAAACTCCACTGTTTAGTGTTGTCAGGAAGGAAGGATAAGAAATATACCAAGAGGTCAGTTTACAAGGGTGAGGAGGAATTGCACCTCTGAGGAACACTACCTGGAGAAATCAGAAGTACTAAAGAAAAGGTTCGTCCAAAAAGGATATATGACTGCCCAGACCCTCCCTCCTCCTCCACGCCCAGTAACTAAAATAGAACACAGTGGGTGGGATATCACATCTAGAATCATGGAAGATCCGCCTCCCATAAAAGCACATGGACACAGACTGCAGCGGATTTCTAAAGGCAGTGATTCCATAAATGATATAACATCACTGTACATGTTTTCCAGCATCAGTTGCAGCCTGCAGACTGCGTGCATATTGAGGTCATAGATATCGCTATACTTTTACTTTTGCAAACACCCCACCCCCTGTCATCCTTATTCTCCTCTTCACCACACCTGAAAAACAGACAACAAACTTGCTAGCACCCCACCCCCTGTTATCCTCTTCATCACACCTGGCCATCCACTATAACCTTGCTAACACCCCACCCCCTGTCATCCTCATCCTCGTGGTCATCACACCTGGACATCCAATGTAAACATGCTAACACCCCACCCCCTGTCATCCTCATCATCTACACTATAGGGTGGGTGACACAAGATAAAATCAATGACCCG
>BLSH010079931.1:68416-82296 GCA_018402905.1 Glandirana rugosa | reverse complement strand
TACTAGCCTAACCTAATACTGATTTAGCGTCACAAGGTCACATGTACAGCGATCGCTAAAAATCAGATCGCTGCACTATGTGATAGTGTGACAGGAGGGTGACAGGTAGTGAAAGGGTTAACTGGGGGGCGATCAGGGGGCGATCAAGGGGTTAAATGTGCCTATGTGGCCTGGTGTTAGTGTAGTGTTGGTGCACTCACGTTTTTAGATGCTTCTTCTTCCTCTCTGATGTCGAAAAGGACTTCAGGGAGGAAGAGGAAGGAACTTCCCCTGCCTCTGTTTACATTTACAGAGGCAGGGGAATAATGCCATTGGCAGGGCGATCTACAGGGCCAGGCCAAAAATCATTGGCCTGGCGATGTAGATTGAAAGGCCTTCTGCCAAATGCCGTTGCAGCGCCCGCGCCTAGGGGGCGCGCGCGCGCTCACGGCGCGAGTTCGCGGCCGCCGTCGTATGACGGCGGTTTGCGTTACAGAGCCACTTTGCCGCCGTCAATCTCCGATCGGCGGTCGGCAAGTGGTTAATTTATATTTAATTTCTATGCATTAAGGTGAAAAACATAGGTGTGCGCAGCCTATTGCATTAGGGTGTGCACCATAAAGCTCAAACACGTGTGTGTGTGTGCCTGTCTACATATATATGACCCCGGTACATTGTTCTCCCTGCCGGCACAGTGTGCACACACATATGGTGAAAAACCTTCTGTGGTGCATCAGCCCCTCTTTTATTTACCTGAACCCAATCATTCCAGCGACGGGGATAAGCCCATCAGCTCCAGCCGCTGGCTCCGTCCTCATGGGATAGATTGATAGGAGCAGGAGCCATTGGCTCCCTTTGCTGTCAATCAAATCCAGTGACGTGGGAGCAGGGCAGAGTCCTGCTGTCTGTGTCAATGGACGCAGCAGCAGAACTCAGGAGCGTGCCCGCATGAGTGCCCCCAGGGAAAGCGCTTCTCTAAGGGAGCACTCATGAAGAAGAGGAGCCAGGAGCGCTGACAGGGGAACCCAGAAAAGGAGGTCGGGGGCCGCTCTGTGCATGTTTGTTATTAACCACTTCCGTACCGGCGGATGTCATATGACGTCCTTGGGTTTGAGTGGTGATATCTGAATGGTGGGTGCAGCTGCAGGCACCATTCAGATACCGTTTTTTTCAGCAGGCGATTCCCTGCAAGATAAAAGTGGTCTTAGCAGCAGATTCGCCGCAAGATCACTTTTATCAGTGGTGGGAGAGGTGCCCCCCCTCCCGCCGCTTTCCGGTCATCTCCGCCGCTTACCGGACCCGCCGGCAGCGGCGGAGATGATCCGATCCTCTCCCCCCAGTGTATGTGAGCCGACTGAGCGGCTGAAGCCGCTCATTCGGCTCCATAGCATGGCCGGCGGAAATGACGTCAGAAATGACGTCTGCCCAACGGTCTTAAAGGGCCCGTTTTTTTTTTCTTCTGTCACTTTTTTCAGATTTTTGTTTTTTTTTGTTTTTTTTGCATTTGAGTGTAAATATGAGATCTGAGGTGTTTTTGACCCCGGATCTAATATTTAAGAGGACCTGTCATGCTTTTTTCTATTACAAAAAATGTTTACATTTCTTGTAATAGGAATAAAAGTGATCAATTTTTTTTTTTTTTTTAAAGAACAGTGTAAAAATAAAAAGTAAAAAGCAAAATAAATAATAAAAAAAAAAAAAAAATTTAAAGCGCTCTGTTCCCCTGAGCTCGCGCGCAGAAGCAAACGCATACGTAAGTCCCGCCCACATATGAAAACGGTGTGCAAACCACACATGTGAGGTATCACCGCGATCGTTAGAGTGAGAGCAACAATTATAGCTCTAGACCTCCTCTGTAACGCAAAACTGCTAACCTGTAGAATTTTTTGAATGTCGTCAATGGAGATTTTTAATTTGCAAAGTTTATCGCCATTCCGCGAGCGGACGCAATTTTGAAGCATGACATGTTGGGTATCATTTTACTCGACGTAACATTATCTTTCACAATATGGAAAAAAATTGGCCTAACTTTACTGTTTACTTATTTTTTAACTAAAAAAAAACGAATTTATTAAAAAAAAAGCACGCTTGTAAGACCGCTGCGTAAATACGGTGTGACATACATTTTTTCAACGACCGCCATTTTATTGTCTAGGGTGTTAGGAACAAAAAATATATAATGTTTGGGGGTTCTAAGTAATTTTATAGCAAAAAAAAACTGTTTTTACCTGGTAAGCACAGAATTCAAGAAACAGGCTTGGTGGGTAAGTGGTTAAAAAAACCAAGGTTAAGGTTAATAATGCCTCTAAGGCACTAACACGGCATTTATAAAACTATGGTTTGGGGCCAAAATTGGGTCACCACATCGTTTGTTCTAGCACAAAATTAGTGGCAAGTGATATGGCACACTTTATCTGTTTTGAATTGTATATTATTGCAATTGAATAAGTAGCCTGAGCTACTAGCCTGAACGTAGCTATTGCAACTAAACAAGGGGAGAGCGCACTGCCCATATGCACAGTTTCAATAGGTCTAAGCAGCCCATCCTGGAAACAGCAGGGATTGTGGGGACAGCAGTTTCTGCTGAGAGGCCCCCCCATGGCTGCCTATGCAGTGGAAAGAAGGAGCAGCATTTGAAAATGAGGAGTTCTGGTATATACTATTCAGGGTACAGGCAGTCCCCGGGTTACAAACATCCAACTTACAAACGACTCCTACTTACAAGTATAGGGAGACAACAGGAAGTGAGAGGAAATCTCCCCCTAGGAAGGGAAATTCACTCCTGTAAGAGTTATTATGGGAAAAAGGGGTCTCCACTGAAACTTTATCACCAATATTTGTTTCCACGACAACCCAAATTATTCAAAATCCAATTGTCACAGGGACAGTAAGTGAGGTGAAATCTTCTGAACAGGGGCAAAGACAACAAAACAAATGTTACAGGGGTGTTAATCCTTCCCTATGCTATCCACAAAAATGTAAAATATATTTTTTTGACTGGAGTTACACTTAAAAAATGTACCTGTCGTGACTTACAAACAAATTTAACTTAAAAGCAAACCTACAGAACCCATGCTGTTTTTAACCCGGGTGCTGCCTCTATCTGGAACTGCATGGGGGCTTTTTCTAAAAACATTTCACAAGTGGAAACTCTCAATTTCGTTCTTGAAAGTTATAAAATGTGTTTTAATAAATCTACTTTTTTTTTTCTTTATTTAGAGTGTGGTTTTGGGGGTGTATTTAGGGTAGTTTATATTATTCTATTTAGAGGCCTATTTATAGAGGAGTGCAGATACTTCTGTGTGCCTTCTGCTGAACACCGCAATGTTCCTCATTACTGCGGCCTAAATGTAATGGGGCTTCGTAGGGAGGTCAGTCGCTGGACTTACTTCCGCTGGCTTCCTCTGTGCACTACATAGCCTTCGGCCCAGCAATCGCTCTGTTTACAATTGACAGAGCAGAGAGGTGTCTTCTGTTATGGGCTCCAGGTGCCATCTCAGGGAAGCTTGGGTCTATATTTTGTAGGCAGCCCTGATATATAAAAATTGTATAATGTATGTATATATTGTGAATGTGCTGGGTGATTTAACTCATGTGGTGCATGCGATTTCCAGGAAACGTGCGACTCAAGACTGTTTTTCAAGGGCATGACAGCCCCTTTTTTATTAAAAGGAAAGAAAAAGTTCAAATAAGCAGTAATCTTCCCTCACAGGGGTTCCACCATTTTTGTAGAAACAGACACTTCAGCCTGCTGGCTTACTCACTGTCAGCTTCATGCTGTTTGGTGAAACAAACAATAATCAGCCCTCCTGGCTAATGAACAGTAGTCAGCCCTCCTGGCTGGTAAGTGCAGCTCTCCTGCTTAGGCCTTCTGCTTCAGGCTTTGGTCTGTCTCCCACAGACCAGATGCTCAGCAATTCGGTGCTGACATGTAGTAGCCTCACAGACTACATCTGCCTCCTGCAGACATGCATGCTCTGGCTGCCCCCGTGCAGCTTCTGATTCCTGCAGAGGAATGGGAGTCCACATGACTCCCATGCCCAGACCTCCTATTTGTTGATTTGGGCCCTGAGCCATAGTTAGGTCACAATTAAATAACCCCACACACAGATGTGCAATTAGCGTGCCTGTCTCTCCAAATTCTGGTATAAACCAGCTATCTGCCAGGTAGCACACACAGGGTCCCACTGCCACAATATATATATATATATATATATATATATATATATATATATATACACAGTACCTCACAAAAGTGAGTACACCCCTCACATATTTCATTATATCTTTTCATGTGACAACACTGAAGAAATGACACTTTGCTACAATGTAAAGTAGTGAGTGTACAGCTTGTATAACAGTGTAAATTTGCTGTCTCCTCAAAATAACTCAACACACAGCCATTAATGTCTAAACCACTGGCAACAAAAGGGAAAATGTCCGAATTGGGCCCAAAGTGTCAATATTTTGTGTGGCTACCATTATTTTCCAGCACTGAATTAATCCTCTTGGGCATGGAGTTCACCAGAGCTTCACAGGTTGCCACTGGAGTCCTCTTCCACTCCTCCATGACGACATTATGGAGATGGTGGATGTTAGAGAGCTTGCACTCCTCCACCTTCCGTTTGAGGATGCCCCACAGATGCTCAATAGGGCTTAGGTCTGGAGACATGCTTGGCCAGTCCTTTACCTTTACCCTCAGCTTCTTTAGCAAGGCAGTGGTCATCTTGGAGGTGTGTTTGGGGTCGTTATCATGTTGGAATACTGCCTTGCGGCCCAGTCTCTGAAGGGAGGGGATCATGCTCTGCTTCAGTATGTCACAGTACATGTTGGCATTCATGGTTCCCTCAATGAACTGTGGCTCCCCAGTGTCGGCAGCACTCAAACAGCCCCAGACCATGACACTCCCACCACCATGCTTGACTGTAGGCAAGACACACTTGTCTTTGTTGGAACTGTACTTAAGCAATATTGCTGGGAAATCTCTGTAAAGGAGAAACCATTTTATTTTCTTACACGTTTATTTAAGTAAAATGTTATGAAAAGATAAAGTCACACTGAATCTTCTTATTGTCCTCTGGAGAGAGTGGTTAAGCCTTTACTTGGGGAGCATAGACATGAGTCTGGCTCAGTCAGGAAACAAGTCTTGGCCTGATGAAGGTAGGTCAGCTGACCTTGGCCCTGTAGTCCATGATTCTGGTGACCTTTGGGTCCAAGTGTTTGGTGGGCCCCCTTAGCAATTCGGCCTACAACTATTGGAAACTGAGGGGCCCCTCATAAATAAGTGACGATTTGTCTCTTGACATGGTCTGTGGGCCAAGGATTGTAGAGCTGAATTTGTGGTTTCTAAACCTCTAAATCTAAATTTAACACAGTAGGCCCTGTTGCAGGAACTGGCTTAATAACCGGCGGCATTTTACATCCTAAACATTTCTGTTTCATATTTGGACTGGTTATGTGACCGCACTCTCTCTCCACTAACGCCAGCATTTTGTGTTTTTACTCATACATTTAAATAGCTTTAGAAGGATTGTATTATTATATTCACATGTATTCATCATAGTCTCCTTATAGCAGGGGTAGGCAACCTTAAAGAGGTGGAGATCTACTTGAACAACATGGGAGAAGTCGAAGATCACCGGGCACAGTGCCACCTCCTCACACCTGATTTAAAACCTCTAACTGCCGTACTACTGTGTTGCAATCGCATGCATTGCATGGCAATCATGGATTTAAATCAGCTTCATACTGATCTGAAGATCTCTACTTTCCTGCTGCTGGAGACCGCTAGCCGGGATAAGAGGTGGAGTGCAGTTGGTATCACTCTGCAAGGGACAGGAGCCGGCACTACAGAGGAAGCAAATCGGCTTATGCGTCTCTTGCTACCTACTACACCTCCAACTTTACAAGTGATTCCTCAGCATTGTACTTTGCTTGATACTCTGGGATGGCAGATCAGCAAGCCCAGACTGTGATCTACCAGTCACCTGGCCGTGATCTACTGGTTGCTGAACTCCGCCTTATAGTGATACTAAAGTCTCATGTTTTTTTTTTCTTTAAAAATAACAAACATGTTATACTTACCTGCTCTGTGCAGTGGTTTTGCACAGAGCAGAGCTGATCCTCCTCTTCTCTGGTCCCTATTCGACGCTCATGGCCCCTCTCTCTTGTTGAGTGCCCCCACAGCAAGCAGCTTGCTATGGGGGCACCTGAGCCGAGCCGCGGCTCCCTGTGTTTATTCAGATATGGAGCCGCGACCCCGCCCCCTTTCTCTCCTCATTGGCTCACTGACTTCAATTGACAGCAACGGGAGCCTATGGCACCGCGCTGCTGTCTCAGCCAATGAGGAGAGAGACTTCCGGACAGCCTAGTCTCTTGTGCAACATAGCTGGATCTAGATGGTGCTCAGTTAAGTATTAGGGGGGCTGCCACACACAGAAGCTTTTTTTTTTTTTATCGTATTTACAACCACTTTAAATAAAAGAAACATTTCAGTTGCCAAAAGGGGATGTTCCGCTCTCCCTCCTCCACCCCCCCCCTCCTCCTTAACATTTGGGACAGCGGATACCTGCTTTTCAGAGGTACCCGCTTCCCCACTTCCGTTCAGATCACTGCAGCGATCGAATCGGATGTTCAACCTTTCCCCGTAGCCTTCTAAAATATATCACAGGTCCCAGAAAGCTGCAGGACCAATCAAGTAGCACAGCACGGTTTGCACATGCCTAGTGAGCAGCCAGATGTGAAGCCACAAGCAGTCACAGCCGGCTGCCCTTAGTTAGTATGCTGGCGCCAGGGACCGAGGCCCCCTGAAGAAACTGGCCGGGTGAGGACATCGCTGGATCCTGGGGCAGATGAGTGTCCTATTACTAAAAGGTCAGCAACTACAGTTTTTATATAGCTGCTGACTTTTCATTTTTGAACTTCAGACTTGACAACCGCTTTAAGAATTTGTAGATTATTAAGATTTCGTAAATAGCAATACTTATTAAAAATTAATTATTAAGCTTGTGAAACATTCTACAAAATGTGTCTAAACATAAAATTTAATTGAATGGTCCGCAGTCTATTTAGGTGAACATTTCAGACAATATCAGTGAGTTTATTTTGAATTATTTACAACTTTTTCTCTTTTTTTGTGCTATAAACTGATGACCAGTTTTTCTATTGTACTACAGTCAAACACAAAGTCAGATGACCTGTGACACTAACACCAAACTCAGCTTTTAATGGTTTATATCTGCAACTCAAGAAAACTGTATAAATCTAATATAATTGACACAGAAGGGTACAAAACTCACAGAGATGGGAATAAAACAAAGGAATAATTGTCGCATTTTGTTTTTGTGTACAATAAACACTCAGTAGGTGTCAATAGTGAATTTTCTTTAATTTACATAAAAATCACTACATACAATAGAACCTGTAGTCAGGATGAAGGTTTTTTTTTAAAAAAAAGTATGTTTTCCTACAAAGTATTGTCTTTTCACCCCCAGCAGATGAAAAAAAAAAACTGTTTCTCCATATGCTTGGCTATTATATTTTCAGCATAACTAGTTTCTAGGAACTTGACAGCTGCCTTTGAATTATTCAAACATTATGTTCTGAAAATTCCCAGACAAAGAGAAACGCATACAGTAATGGTTAAATATTCAGCTGTCATCCTGGAAAATATATGATGCAAGTGGAGGCAAGCGAAGGAATGAGCGAACACTTTAGGTTCTTCAAAATTGTTTTAGATTACCTCCTTTTTTAAATATATTCAAAACAGAACTATACTGAGCATTGTACAATGAGTATTGTATGCATGGTAGACATAAAGGCATTGCGTGCTTCAGACTCCTACACATATACCACTGGCAATTGGCAATTTTATCTGTTACCGGGGACTGGTGTGAGGCAAGGTCCGGTTCAGATTAGAGCTGCACGATTCTGGCCAAAATGAGAATCACGATTTTTTTGCTTAGAATAAAGATCACGATTCTCGCGGCGTAACGTCTTACATATACAAAAAAATTGGGCTAACAGCAATGTTTAGTCTTTTTTGTAAGTGTAATTTTTTCCCAAAAATTTGCGTTTGAAACACTGAGTGTGACATAAAATATAGCAACAACCGCCATTTTATTCTCTGGGGTCTCTGCTTAAAAAAAATAATGTTTGGGGGTTTGAAGTAATTTTCTAGCAGAAAATACTGGATTTTTACTTGTAAGCAACAAATGTCAGAAAAGATTTAGTCTTTAAATGGTTAAACTAAACTCTTCTATACATGGGAGTTCATTCCTTTGAAGTAGTTACATTGTACCTCTTCTATCTTCTTTTATCAGCAGTGACCTCAGACTTGGCAGTCTGCCCAGATAGGAGAGACTCAAGTTGCTCTGACTTAGAAAAAGGTTCCTGGGGAGACTTCAGGCGACTTGCATTGACTTCTATTACCGTCAAGTCGCGCTGAGTCACCCCGCAAGTCAGACTCCATTAACTGCGCTGAAAATCACGGTAAAGGTCAAAAAGATGTTCTATTGGGTTCAGGTCAGGACTCTGTGCAGGCCAGTCAAGTTCCTCCACCCCAAACTCGCTCATCCATGTCTATATGGACCTTGCTCTGCGCACTGGTCCCAATCATTTGGTGGAGGGCGGATTATGGTGTGGGGTTGTTTTTCAGGGGTTGGGCTTGGCCCTTAGTTCCAGTGAAGGGAAATCTTAAGGTGTCAGCACACCAAGACATTTTGGACAATTTCATGCTCCCAACTTTGTGACAACAGTTTGGGGATGGCCCCTTCCTGTTCCAACATGGCTGCGCACCAGTGCACAAAGCAAGGTCCATAAAAACTTGGATAAGTGAGTTTGGGGTGGAGGGGGTGGAGGAACTTGACTGGCCTGCACCTCAACCTGATGGCTACAAAGGGTGGCCCAACTCAATATTGAACCCTACGGACTAAGACTGGGATGCCATTAAAGTTTATGTGCGTGTAAAGGCAGGTGTCCCAATACTTTTGGTAATATAGTGTATGTGAACACGGCCTAAATCAGAGCTTGACAAATTTGATTTGAATCTAGGAGCCAGCTAAAAAAGTTAGGAGCGAGGTTTTTTTTAGCATAGTGTGGGGTTGTCAGCGCCCCCTGGGGTAAGGCAAGTAATTTTCTCCCCCTAACCCTAAATTACTCACAACAGAGCAGCCAGTCAATAACTTCAACATAACACCGTTATATCAGGGTTATAGGCTGGCCAGAAAGGGTGACACTAAAACCCTGTTATAGGGGGAAACTCCTTATTATGCCTAATGCTTCGTGACTGCGGCATGTAAAACGCCCTCATCTGCTGCCTAATGCAGCTTAACCACATCAGTACCGGGCACGAAAATCCCCTTCCTGTCCAGGCCATTTTTCAGCTTTCAGCGCTATCACACTTTGAATGACAATTACTCAGTCATACAACACTGTACCCATATGAAATTTGCGTCCTTTTTTCACACAAATAGAGCTTTCTTTTGGTGGTATTTAATCACTAGGGTTTTTTTTATTTTTTGTGCTATAAATAAAAAAAGATTGAAAATGTTGTGAACAAAATGCCTTTTTCTTTGTTTCTGTCATAAAATTTTGCAAATTAGTCATTTTTCTTTGTAAATTTTGATCAAAATTTATACTGCTACCTATCTATGGTAAAAATAACCCAAATATGTGTATATTATTTGGTCCTTGTGTAAGTTATAGAGTCTACAAGCTATGGTGCCAATCATTGAAAATTGATCACTCCTGATCACACCTTATATACTGACCACCTATCTCATTTCTTGAGACCCTAACAAGCCAGGAAAGTACAAATACCCCCCAAATGACCCCTTTTTGGAAAGTAGACATTCCAAGGTATTTAGTAAGAGGCATGGTGAATTTTTTGAAGTTGTAATTTTTTCCCACAATTCTTTGCAAAATTAAGATTTTTTTTTTCTTTTTTTTTTTCACAACATTGTCATTGTAACAGGTTATTTCTCACACACAGCATATGCATACCACAAATTACACCTCAAAACAAATTCTACTACTCCTCTTGAGTATGGCAATACCACATGTGTGAGACTTTTTCACAGCTTGGCCACATACAGAGGCTCAACATGCAGGGGGCGCCGTCAGGTATTCTAGGGACATAAATTACACATCTAATGTCATAGCGACCTATCACATTTTTGAAGGCCCTGGAGCACAAGGACAATGGAATTGCCCACAAAATGACCCCATTCTGGAAAGCAAACACCCCAACGAATAATCTATGAGGCATAATGAGTCTTTTGAATGGTTCATTTTTTTCCAGTAGTTTTTGGAATATGTGGGAAAAAAATGAAAACACATTTTTTTTTCACAAAGTTGTCCATTTATAAGATATTTCCAACACATAGCATGTACATAGCAAAAATGACATCCCAAAATACATTCTGCTATTCCTCTAGAGTATGGCGATACTACATGTGTGAGACTTTTACATAGCCTGACCACATACAGAGGCCCAACACTGAAGTAGCACCTTCAGGCGTTCTACAAGCATAAATTACACATCTCATTTCTTAACCCCCTATTACACTTTTGAAGGTCTTGGAGCACCAGGACAATGAAATTGCCCACAAAATGACCCCATTTTGGAAAGAAAACACCCCAACGTATAATCTATGAAGCATAATGAGTCTTTTGAACATGTCTTTTTTTTTCCAGTAGTTTTTGGAAAATGTTGAAAAACGCATTTTTTTACACAAAGTTGTCCATTTATATGATATTTCCAACACATAGCATGTACATAGCAAAAATTACACCCCAAAATACATTCTACTTCCTTCCCCAGAGTATGGCGATACTACATGTGTGAGACTTTTACATAGCCTGACCACATACAGAGGCCCAACATTGAACTAACACCTTCAGGCGTTCTACGAGCACAAACTACAGATCTCATTTCTCAACCACCTAACTATTAAATTATTGAAGGTCCTGGAGCACCAGGACAATAGAATTGCCCACAAAATGAACCATTGTGGAACGAACACACACTCCAACGTATAATCTATGAGGCATGATAAGTCTTTTGTACATGTCATTTTTTTCCAGTAGTTTTTGGAAAATGTGGGAAAAAAATGAAAACGCTTTTATTTTTACACAAAGTTGTCCATTTATATGATATTTCCAACACATAGCATGTACATAGCAAAAATGACACCCCAAAATACATTCTACTACTCCCCCTGAGTATGGCAATAACACATGTGTAAGACTTTTACACAGTCTGGCCACATACAGAGACCCAGCATCGAACTAGCACCTTCAGGCGTTCTACAAGCACAAATTACACATGATGGGTGACTGGCAGTGGTCACTGATGGGTGACTGGCGGTGGTCACTGATAGGTGATGGGTGACTGGCGGTGGTCACTGATGGGTGACGGGTGTCTGGTGGTGATCACTGATGGGTGACGGGTGACTGGTGGTGGTCACTGATGGGTGACGGGTGACTGGTGGTGGTCACTGATGGGTGACGGGTGACTGGGGGTGGTCACTGATGGGTGATGGGTGACTGGCGGTGGCCACTGATAGGTGATGGGTGACTGGCGATGGTCACTGATGGGTGCTGGGTGACTGGCGATGGTTACTGATGAGTGTCTGGTGGTGGTCACTGATGGGTGACTGGTGGAGGTCACTGATGGGTGACGGGTGACTGGTGATGGTCAATGATAGGTGATGGGTAGAGTTCAGCGAACACCTGGACGTTTGGGTTCGGAGGGTCCGAACGAACTTTTGGAAAAAGTCCGGGTTCGGCACCGAACGTTGCCCGAACTTTATCCCGGACCCCGAACCCCATTGAAGTCAATGGGGACCCGAACTTTTAGGCACAAAAATGGCTGTAACAAAATCCTGGCAAGTGCTAGAGGGCTGCAAAAGGAAGTAAAATGGGGGTAAGAGTAGGGCAAGTGCCCTACAAAAAAATAGGGATAAGGAAAATAAATTAAAATTAAATAAAAAAAATGGGAAGGGGGGGTGGATGTGGAGTAGGAGCCTAGAAGTTGACTAGGCCGTGACCGTGGCAGTGTAGGTGGAAGTGGCGGTGGTCGAGGAGGAGGAGGAAGCCAACACTGTTTTTTTTTTGTTTGTGTATAATTGGGGTAGCCCCCAAAATATTGAGGCCTATTCAAAAAAGCAAGTATACGGATGGCTGTGTGAGTCCGGTCTAAATGTTTATTCTGCACAAGGTACAGAGGGTCCGAACGAACTTTGGGAAAAAGTCCGGGTTCGGCACCGAACGTTGCCCGAACTTTATCCCGGACCCCGAACCCCATTGAAGTCAATGGGGACCCAAACTTTTAGGCACAAAAATGGCTGTAACAAAGTCCTGGCAAGTGCTAGAGGGCTGCAAAAGGAAGTAAAATGGGGGTAAGAGTAGGGCAAGTGCCCTACAAAAAAATGGGGATAGGGAAAATAAATTAAAATGAAATAAAAAAAATGGGAAGGGGGGTGGATGTGGAGTAGGAGCCTAGAGGTTGACTAGGCCGTGACCGTGGCAGTGTAGGTGGAAGTGACGGTGGTCGAGGAGGAGGAGGAAGCCAACACTGTTTTTTTTTTGTTTGTGTATAATTGGGGTAGCCCCCAAAATATTGAGGCCTATTCAAAAAAACAAGTATACGGATGGCTGTGTGAGTCCGGTCTAAATGTTTATTCTGCACAAGGTACAGACAAGTCTTGTGGGATCCATGCCTGGTTCATTTTAATAAAGGTTAGCTTGTCCACGTTGGCTGTGGACAGGCGGCTGCACTGGGCTGTGATAATGCCCCCTGCCGTGCTAAACACACGTTCAGACAATACACTGGCTGCAGGGCAGGCCAGCACCTCCAAGGCATAAACGGCAAGCTCAGGCCATGTGGCCAATTTGGAGACCCCGAAGTTGAATGGGGCAGACCCATCAGTCAGTATGTGTAGGCATGTGCACACATACTCTTGCACCATGTTGCTGAAATGCTGCCTCCTGCTAAGACGTTGTCTATCGGCTGGTGGTGCTGTTTGTTGTGGTGGGCTGCTGACAAAGCTTTGCCACATTTTGGCCATGCTAACCCTGCCTTCTGAGGTGCTGGCGGTGGCACAGCATTCTTTGGTGGCCTCTTCCTCCTCCTCTGCCTTCGCCTTGTGCTTCCACTGAGCCCCCGGTGTCATTTGGGAATGCTCTCAGCAGCGCCTCCACCAGTGTGCGCTTGTAGTCGCGCATCTTCCTCTCACGCTCTAGTGAGGGAATTAAGGACGGCACATTGTCCTTGTAATGGGGATCCAGCAGGGTGGCCACCCAGTAATCAGAAGAAGTTACAATGTGGGCAACTCGGCTGTCGTTACGCAGGCACTGCAGCATGTAGTCGGCCATGTGTGCCAGGCTGCCCAGAGGCAAAGACAAGCTGTCCTCTGTGGGAGGTATATCATCTGTGTCCTCTGTATTCCCCCAGCACGCTCCAGTGATGCCCATGAGCTGCGTTGGGTGCCACCCTGCTGCGATTCCTCCTCCTCCTCCTCCTCATCTTCCTCGTCCTCCAGAACTGTGCCCTGGCTTGAATATTTTTGACCTGGCCTATGCTGGGTTCGGTCCCGTGTCAAGACCTCCTGCTCCTTCTACTCCTCCTCCTCCTCCTCCTTAGCGTCGTCCCACCGTGGGTTGCGTCGAGTACCCGTAGTGACCTCGCACGACCCCCTTATGTCTCCTGTGTCTACTATATGGAGGGTGTCTCCTGTCGAACAGAAACGGAGACCCGTCGGACCGTGTGTACCGGCTGATGTACGACGTCACGGACGCATTGCTGTCGGCTCAACGGGTGTAACATTGAAGAAGACTAATGACCCACCGGTGGGACGACCTAGGGGTAATGTTCCTGTTACACGGCAGGAATTAAGGGA
>BLSH010079931.1:41433-67238 GCA_018402905.1 Glandirana rugosa | reverse complement strand
TACAGTTCCTGCACTGGGGGGCTCGAGTGGGAGCTCTGATATTATGGGGGGACTCTGATGTTATGGGGGGGCTCTGATGTTACGGGAGGACTCTGATGTTGGGGGGGCGCTGATGTTAGGGGTTTCTGATGTTACATGGGGGAATCTGATGTTACAGGAGAAGGGACTTTGATATTACGGGGAGCTCTGATGTTACAGCAGGGACTCTGATGGCAAAGGGGGGCTTTGATCTTACATTGGAGGCTCTGATATTACATGGGGACTTTGATAGTAAAGGGGGACTCTAATATTACAGGGGGATCTGATGGTATATGGGGACTCTAATGTTGCAGGGGGGACTCTGATGTTACAGGGGGTCTCTGATGGTACATGGGGACTTTGATCATAAAGGGGGACTCTGATGGTACAGGGAGGTCTCTGATGGTACAGGGGGGACTCTGATGGTACAGGGGAACTCTGATGCTTTGGGGGGCTCTGATGTTACAGGGGAGACCCTGATGGTACAGGGGGGCTCTGATGTTATGGGGGCTCTGATGTTACAGTGGGGGGTCTCTGATGTTACAGGGGTCTCTAATGTTAAGGGGGGCTCTGAGTTGAAGCAGGAGTGGGGTCTGGGTCGTGCCATTTATGGAGACAAGGTCCTTATAGTGAAACCAAACCAGCCTGCAAGGAGCTACTCCATCTCTGTCAGGGGAGAAGGGGAAGGCCAGAGGAGGCTGCCTGACTCATGTTTCTACATTTAAAAAGGGACTGTTGGAGGACTACAGCTTTTCTTGTAGAAACCAAAGACATAGGACTGTTGGAAGACTGTAGGGGTTGTGTTTTTCCCTGACTTTTGCAGGAGCAGATCAGCCTGCCACCCTATGTGCCAAGTGATGGACTGCGTTTTTTCCTTGAAGGATGCTATGGGGTGAGATCTGCCTTCTGAGCTAACTTTTTTTTTCTTCTCATTAGTTTTGGAGACCTGTTGTTCGGGGAGGGGCTCCTCCCATTAGGAACTCTAAATACAACAAGAAAAAAAATGGCAAATATCCATGTTCTTTAATGTATTTTCTTTTACTGTTCTGTTGGAATATAACCCCTCACTGGCAGACCAGTTGCTGTGTGTAGTTAGATGTAGATTAGGATATCTGTCTTCTCTTAGGATCGTTGGGATGGGATGACTGTCCATCCAATCCGGCGAGAGTCAAAATGGATTCCTATTCTGCGAGCAGAGCATCCCTCTCATGCAAGCGGAGCTCTGGCTCAGAAATGTGTTGTTGTTGCTAGCTACAGGATAGGTAGAATGGTATCTATTTTTGTGTGAAAATTATTTGTATATTCCCCTTCCAAGTTTATTCCCTTTTCCCCCTTCCAGTTGTTAGGTTATGGGAGGCCCTTGCTCCTGGGCCCAGAAGCTATTTATCAAATATCCTCAGCTGAGGGACATGCTGATTTTTTTTTTTTTTGGTGGGGGGTGAGTGTAACACCCTTTACATGAGGTAGGTGCTAGTGGAGGATTTTTGGTGTTAGAGTAGGTAAATTTGGTCAGGTCTGACTTGAAGTCAGGCCTGATTGTTTTGATTCTGGGCAGGGGAATGGCTCAGGGAGGACTGGAGACTGCAGGAAGCAACACCCCTTGGTTACCCCTCCCCTCTTCTTCAGAAAGCTCTGGAAAAGGGGATGGGAAGAGGAAGTGAGGCTTTCTGATGTATGTTAAGGAGCCCTGACCAATCCCCAACCTGGATTGACAGGGGGGCAGGCTCTCTTAAATACTGTGGTCTGGCCAGTGGGAGGAGAGTTCGGGTGGAAGTGATGGAGTAGTACAGAGGCTGTCAGGGCCTTGAGGGAGCCCCCAGTCTTGGGGGGGTGACTTTGGCCTGGGGCTCAGGTGCATCTGGAAGGAGTGTGAGATCCCGGAACAGAGGCACAAGGGAGAGAGCAGGAAAAGGATAGTGGGAGAGAATACTGCCAGAGAGGTCTCCAGGAGAGGTCCATCAGTGGTTGGTGAGTGACACAGCTCAGGGAAGTCTAGATGCATAAGCAGATTGGGAGGAAGACAGTCTGGAAGAGGTGCAGGAGGAGACTGGGACCTGGTGTCATGGACAGTGAGTCGATGGGCTGGGAGTTGTAGTCCATCGTGGCTAGCTAGAATCATCAAATCAAACTAACTTACTACACAATACCCACAAAGGGTGGTCCGGAGGCCTGGTAAATTTACGCCAGGTCTTACATGTGCTAGCTAAGCCGAACGAGACAACATTCATTCTCAGCCATCCCCATCCATACTCAGCCATCCCATCCATGCTCAGCCATCCCCATTCATACTCAGCCATCCCCATCCACGGCTCCTCCATCATTATCCACGGCTTATTTTTTGGGTGTTTCCATTGTCCTGGTGCTCCAGGGATTTCAAAGGTGCAAGAGGGAGTCAAGAAAATAGAGCTTTCCTTTGGTGGTATTTAATTTTATGTCCCTAAAACGTCTGATGGTGCTCTCTGCATGTTGGGCCTCTGTATGTGTCCAGGCTGTGTAAAAGTTTCACACATGTGGTATCGCCATACTCAGGAGGAGTAGTAGAATGTGTCTTGGGGTGTAATTTGTAATATGCATATGCTGTGTGTGAGAAATAACCTGTTAATATGACAATTTTGTGAAAAAAAAAGAAAAAAAAATATTCATTTTGCAAAGAATTGTGGGAAAAAATTACAACTTCAAAAATTCACCATGCCTCTTGCTAAATACCATGGAATGTTTACTTTCCAAAAAATGGTAATTTTGGGGAGTATTTGTACTTTCCTGGCTTTAGGATCTCAAGAAATGAGATAGGCCGTCAGTACATCAGGTGTGATCAATTTTCAATGATTGGCACCATAACTTGTAGGCTCTATAACCTTCACACTGGCCAAATATTATACACCGATTTGGGTTATTATTACCAAAGATATATAGCAGTATAAATTTTGGCCACAATTTATGAAGAAACATTACTAATTTGCAAAATTTTATAACAGAAACAAAGAAGAACGCATTTTTTAAAAAACATTTTCTGTATTTTTTCATTTATAGGGCAAAAAATACAATAACCCAGTGGTGATTAAATACCACCAAAGGAAAGCTCTATTTGTTTGAAAAAAAATGACAAAAATGCTATTTGGGTACAGTGTAGCATGACCGCGCAATTGTCATTCAAAATGTGAGAGCACTGAAAGCTGAAAATTGGTCTGGTTATTAAGGAGGTTTAAGTGCCCAGTGTTTTTTGTGTGTAAATTAAGCCATTGACTACGAATCTTCAAGATACAAACCCCACTCTTAGCTCACAAGCAGGCACAAGTGGTATGTAGATTTATTTCTGTCTAGTTATCAGTTTCAAGTCATGTTTGTTTTAAATGTAATTAACTGTATGTCTGATGATTTGTTCTTCATGTTTGTTCTCTTTATTTAGTTCTACAGTGTTGATGTAAATGTTGGTGTAAGAACTTAATATGTACATTAACTACTTCAGATCAGTGCTATAGCTGATTGATGGCTACAGTGAGTATTTACTTTGCCGGGGCGCCGTCAATTGACATCCGCCCCTTTGCGCACTCCCAGTGCGCTCTCACAGCCGCTGGCGGCGCTCGCTCGCACACGCTGCATGCTGCGTGAGCGTGTCCGCGGGTCGGGCGAACTCGATGTCCGACAGAGACCCGCGACCACTTAATAGAGAGCCAGAACGGGGAACCGCCGATGTACACACGATGGTTCCCCACTCTGTGAGGGGGAGCATGACAGATCTACTGATCCCTGTGATCGGGATCAGTGAGATCTGTCATGACCCTGCCAGCCCAGCCACTACACAGTTAGAACACCCATGCTGTGATTGATGTTTCAGACTACAATTCCCATGATCCTCATCATTCTGCATAGGAGTCCACAGGCATTTCTGGCTATAGTTCTCCCTCTGCTGACTGGAGGGGGTATTGCAACACAACACTCAGTATAACAGCAGAAAATGAAAGTATGTTGATTGTAAAGAGAGAAATGTCTCTTTCTCCATGTTTCCGTACATAAATAAAGGGTCTCCGAACTGATATATATGATACACTATGGCTATCGCCATATTTGGTCAGTGATATCACGCAAACCTCAACTGTCACGTACCTGAGGGTTGCGCTTGACGAGCAGGGGGAGGCCTCTCATACAACCCAGGCTCAGGGACCACCGATGTTGCAATAGTGGCCTCAAGAGCATGGTTGTGTAAGGGCGCCTGAACCTTCTTCCATGTGCAGGGTATGGTACCAAGGCGGACCAGGAAACCAGACAGCAGATGTAGGTAGATCAGCAGGTGCTGGGCTGAAGGCGGCAGGTAGTAGGAGGTCCCAGATGTGTGGTCAGACAAATCAGGTTGGCAACAGATGGTCAGATGCAGGCATAGACAGCAGGCAAAGAATGGTCGGTAAGCAAGCAGAGATCGGCAACTTCAGTTCAGGTGGATAATGCAAGAAGCAGGGCAAATGTTCAAATACAGGCCAAGGTCAGGATAAGAGAGGTACAACGGAGGTTAGCTGGGTCAAACTCAGGAATCAGTAGGATCAGGTTTCAGGTTCACAGGTACAGCTGCAGATCAGACAGCAAAGTACCAGTGCATCTACTGCATGCACTGGTACTTTGCTTGTGTGCCTGTGGGTGTGTGCATATTTGCGTGCATGCGCACATTTGTGTGCCTGGCAGGATAGGCACCTGTGGAATCCTGCCTATGGGCAGCCATTGTGCCATGGCCAGCACGTTCCTGTCACCACCCCTTTGTTTACATGGCTCATCGCATACATATATATGATGTTTGTTTCTACAGGGAACACATTTAACTCCTTGGTGTTTACCCCTTCCCTGCGAATGACATTTATACAGTAATCAGTGGCTATTTTTAGATTTGATCGCTGTATAAATGTCATTGGTCCCAAAAAAGTGTCAAAATGTCCGACATGCCCACCGCAATATTGCAGTCGCTGCCATTACCAGTAAAAAAAAGCCATAAATCCATTCCCATAGTTTGTAGACACTATAACTTTTGTGCAACCCAATCAATATACGCTTATTGCGATTTTTTTTACCAAAAATATGAGGAAGAATATATATCGACCTAATCTGATGAATACATTTGTTTATTTATTTATATTTTTGGACATGTTTTATAGCAAAAAGTAAAAAAATAGGGGGTTTAAGTGCCCAGAAAGCAAGTGGTTAAACATCAGTGAGAAAAGAACCTCAGCCTTCTCTTTGTGACTAAGGGCGGCATATATGTGTAGCCATGTGCTCCCTTAAGAGTGGTTGAAAGTTGTGGTCCACCTGCCTTCTGCCCTAAATCACACGAATTCCACACATCCAAAGTCACTGAACAGGCCAGTACTTTGTTTTTGTTGTTTTATTTAGGGGATTGAGCTTAGATAGGGATTAGGGATGACTATGGGATGCCCAGTAATTGAACATGAGACACACTATATACACGTCCAGTATATACACTTCTCCTCCAGCACACTACTTGCTGACCGTTACACTTCTCCTGTACTTCTCTCCAGTACACTACATGCTGACCATTACACCTTCTTCTCCTGGTCTGAAGGGAAATTTAGCAGACCTCCATGACACTTCTTCACCACAGCTAGCACATGGTGAGGCCTGCTGCAGCTGCGGGCAAGGCCTCAGAACCACCCTTTGTGGGTGAGAGCTGTAGGTTTCTCTCACTGAAACCAGGCAGCCTCTCTAGTGTAGTGAAGTACATTGGTGCTAGCTGGGCCTTTGGATGAACTACTACTCCCAGCCCATCCTCCAGACCCATCCGGTTTGTCCTGTGGTCTACTGGCTCTCCTGCCCCTTTAGTTGGCTCCTACCGGCTTCCACAGACTGCTCTCTCCACTCCCATACTGTCCCAGCCTTCTCATCCAACTACCCGGGGTCGCCAGCTAACTGTCCCCATTCTCAAAGGATGGATCCTTTGTTCTTTGACTCAACCTTTTCAAGAACCTCAGCCCCTCTAACAGGTTGGTGTACAAACATAAAATGTCACAGGAAATCACCAAATGTAATAGTTAGAACCCGATGGTAGTGCTATACCAAGGAAAACAGGCAACAGGCCAGGTAGTAAAGGCAAACTTAATATATTGTCACCCAATATGGTTGTTAACTAGGCAAGCATAAAATGCATTAACAATGGTAACCACATAATATAGTGTAGCACTACCCCCGTAGAGGATGCAGGTGACAAGGTTCCCTACTGCTGCACAGCCAGGCACATAGTATTTTCAGCTTTTATCCAGACACAGTGAACATTCCTTGAGCTTTGCTTTTTGTGTTTTATTAGAGAGTAATAACTTGGATGGGGATATGAATTATCCGACTTGACAGTAACAAAACCAGGGACAACTTCCTCCCTATGTACAAAGTTCCCTTGTTCTTCTCCTGCACAACTCCAATCGATTCTTTGTACAGCTCCAATTGATTCCTATTTTTTGCACATGCTAACAGTCTCTGTTAGACTTAGCAACAGCTCCTTACAGGCTAGGAACTCTCAGTCCCTTGGTAAGTAGCACAATATGATGTGAACTGCATTCTGCAGCTCTTCCGCTCCCTTGCAGACAATGGTCTACCTCTGCAGGAAATGATAGCCCACCTGGCTGCCTCTTCCACCAGTCCACCTGGCTGCTTCTTTACCAGTCTACCCGACTGACACTCTGGGGATCTCCCAGGGCAAGGCTTATAGAAGAATTAAGCACACCGCTGTCTTCAAGAGACACCTGCTACATGTGGCAGTCTCTCCCCTTGTCGATCCCTGCACCATGCTGATGTACTCACACTGTCATTCCTGCTCCTGCTGCCTCTCAGCAAAGCCTCCTTCCAGCTTCTCCTGTGGTAGGATCCTTCCAGGTCAGGCACCTGAGCCCCAGCCCAAGGTAGAGCCCCTCCCTGGCAGTGGTCCCTCAAGCGCCACCGACAGTCTCCCTCAGCACTGCATCTCCATCTTCCACCTTGACTCCCCTCCCAGCATGACTCATTCCTATTTAGGGACTCACTTAGTCCCCTGCCAGGCCCACCTCCTGGGGATTGGCTAAGGGCCCCTAAATATGCAGAACAGCCCCTCCTAGCCTCTGCCCTCTAGTCTCTAGAATGTTCTCCAACTTTCTAGAACCAAGGGGAGGCACCAGAGAGTTGTCTGTATGAGTCATCCTGCCCTAATAACCAAGACCCAGTTACAGACCCACTGGTTAAATATGAGTCAGGATATGGTTTACCTACTCTCACATTAATAGCATAATACAGGGTGCTACATTGACATACAATGTGATTAACAGTAAGGACTAGGCATAAGATGACATTAGGCATCCAAAGCAGCATTAACAGTAGCAAGGCCATGCCCCACGTGCAGCAGTAAGCAGTAGTAAAGGTTAATCTACTGAGTGCTGGAACTCTACTGCCAGAGCGTATTTATGGCGGCAATGCTAGCTAGTCCAAGACCATCTGGGTAAACACTGTCTAAAAGAAAAGGAGGATGGTGGAGGAGAGGGCAGGGAACAGGGGGAATGTGCAGAATAATTATTACGGGGGGCAGTCCTTTGAGATGTTCTTCTGCCGACTAATGTTGGGGCCCTTTAGAAGCTTTGGTGCACTTAACAACAGCCCCAGTTAACCTGCATGCATTATAGGTACAGTATAAGTACTGTGTTGCCACGGCTATTTTTAGTGATTTTTAGAGCATTAATATGGAGTAACAGTTTAATTATATGTGTGTTTTTTTAAAAGCTAGGTCCCCCCTATTGATCTGCAAATGAACCTGTTGGACTGGTTTATGAGCTTAGCACAGGAAGGAGGCTACTGAATATGATGTAGCAGGAAATAGAGAGAGGGGAATATGATTTTTAACAGGCCATGTGCTGAGGCAAAGACAGAGTTATTCTGGAAGACAAGAGAACAACAGTTGATCTGGAGAAAAAGGAGGATGGAGTTGTTTTGAAACTTCAGATGAAACAGATGTTTTGTGCTGAACTCTGAACAAGGAGCCATGAGAAGATCCCATTGCCAGGAAACCCAACTTAAATAGCTGATTAGTACACATATGCCTATCATATACAGTACATGGCCCATGCCTATTTGTTGGGAAGGATAAATTGTTTGGGCATGTGTATATTGTATTCATATTTTGTTATATTTTGCATGCTATGAATTGTTTTTCCTGCAGTTGTATGTGCAGTTTTTTTCTGTTTAGTAAAGCAAACATTAGTCTCTATACAGAATGCCTCCAGTTATCAGCAATGGGAAGTAAGATGAGAGGATGCTCGGTTATCCCTGCGACAGCAGTACAGATGTGATTGCTGTCATCAGTGCTGTGCTGCTTTGGTTGTCTCTACCTCCAAGTCTCAGTCTCTGGCTGCTGTCACTCCTTTCTCCTCAATGTCCTATGGGAACTGTATTGTAAAAGTCCAAAAGTCCCATGCTGTGATTGATGTTTCAGACTACAATTCCCATGATCCTCATCATTCTGCATAGGAGTCCACAGGCATTTCTGGCTATAGTGCTCCCTCTGCTGACTGGAGGGGGTATTGCAACACAACACTCAGCATAACAGCAGAAAATGAAAGTATGTTGATTGTAAAGAGAGAAATGTCTCCCTCTCCATGTTTCCGTACATAAATAAAGGGTCTCCGAACTGAAATATATGATACACTATGGCTATTGACATATTTGGTCAGTGATATCACGCAAACCTCAACTGTCACATACCTGAGGGTTGCGCTTGACGAGCAGGGGGAGGCCTCTCATACAACCCAGGCTCAGGGACCACCGATGTTGCAATAGTGGCCTCAAGAGCATGGTTGTGTAAGGGCACCTGAACCTTCTTCCATGAGCAGGGTATGGTACCAAGGCGGACCAGGAAACCAGACAGCAGATGTAGGTAGATCAGCAGGTGCTGGGCTGAAGGCGGCAGGTAGTAGGAGGTCCCAGATGTGTGGTCAGACAAATCAGGTTGGCAACAGATGGTCAGATGCAGGCATAGACGGCAGGCAAAGAATGGTCGGGAAGCAAGCAGAGATCGGCAACTTCAGTTCAGGTGGATAATGCAAGAAGCAAATGTTCAAATACAGGCCAAGGTCAGGATAAGAGAGGTACAACGGAGGCTAGCCGGGTTAAACTCAGGAATCAGTAGGATCAGGTTTCAGGTTCACAGGTACAGCTGCAGATCAGACAGCAAAGTACCAGTGCATCTACTGCATGCACTGGTACTTTGCTTGTGTGCCTGTGGGTGTGTGCATATTTGCGTGCCTGCGCACATTTGTGTGCCTTGCAGGATAGGCACCTGTGGAATCCTGCCTTTGGGCAGCCATTGTGCCATGGCCAGCACGTTCCTGTCACCACCCCTTTGTTTGCATGGCTCATCACATACATATATATGATGTTTGTTTCTTGGCAAAATAATAAAATGTCCAGCTTTCAGACATTTGAGCTCATCCACAATTATTAGATATAAATAAACCAGTAGGGAAAATGATTATGCTGCTAGGGGTTACTATATAGCTGCTGCTAGGGGACATTACACACATACACAATTTGCTGTGATGCGCTTTAGGATGCCCCAGTTCTACCGTACACACAAAATTAGTACGGGAATTTTCGTACGACAACCGATCTGCCGATTTTTGGATCGTTAGTATGGTGCTTTCGACAGCCGATTCTGATTTTTCAGATGACAAAAGCTTGATGTGCAGACCATAAAATTTTTGTCGGATGTGTGCACAATGTCCAATTTTCGTTTAATTAGTATGGTTTTCGTTGTGTGCAAGACTACTTATGCTCAGAAACAAAAAAATCCATACAAAGCTATTGAACACATTACGTCACTTCTGACCTTGAATTTGGTCGTACGAGAATTTTCGCATTGTTAGTAACCTCTTCACTTTCGACATGAGACTAGCATCCAAAAAAAAACGGACGTTTGGTCGTGCGAAAATCTAAGCGTGTGTACAAGGCTTTATAGGGTCTTATCAATGTCCCTGCCTGACTGCCACAAATGACCAAGTGTGGTTAGATCATGTTTGTGTATTTGACTGCCCTCTAGTGTTGATAGCCAGCAATGTGTAACCTCTGAGTTGCTCTAGATGGAACTTACATAGAGCTAAAGGCTAGAGGTGAGCTTGGGTTCAGTCTAAACCAAAAAGTTAGCTGTCATTGCTTGGCCAAGGAGTTGCAGGCAGGCATATATCAATTAGCCATAACCACCCACATAATCTTGAGTAGGTTCCCCTTTTGCCACCAAAATAGCCACTTTTGCTGCCAAAACAGCTCTGACCCACCGAGGAATGGCTAGCACTAGATATCTTATGGGATGTGGTATTTGGCACCAAGCTGTCAGTAGCAGATCCTTTAAGTCCTGTAAGTTGATAGGTGGGGTACCCATGTTTTCCAGCACGTCCCACAGATGCTCAGTTGGATTGAGATCTGGAGAATTTGGAGGCCAAGCCAACACTTTAAAATTGTTGTGTTCTTCAAACCATTATTGCTGAAATAAGTCAAGGCCATCAGAGGATACCAATTCCATGAAGGGGTATATTTGGTCAGCAACAATGTTTAAGTAGGTGGTATGTGTCAAGAATGTCAATGGAATGACAGGACCCAAGATTTCCAAGCAGAACATTGCCCAAAGCATTATCCTGCCTCCTGCTGGCTTGTCTGCTCCCCATACTACATCTTTCCCCATGTAAGCAATGCACATGAAACCGGCCATCCACAAGATTCATCAGACGAGGTCACCTTCTTCCATTGCTCCATGTTCCAGTTCTCATGTTCATGTGGTCATTGTTGGTGCTTTTGGCTGTGGATACGGGTCAGCATGGGCACCCTGACCCATGCACAACAAACTGTGATGTCTGTTTTCACCACATCAACTTCAGGGACAACATGTGTCACTTGCTGCCTAATATATCCCATCAACATTTAGATGCCATTGTAACAAGATAATCAATTTAATTCACTTTACCTGTCAATGATCATAAAGTTATGGCTGATCGGGGTACAACGTATAGCGATAAGTTTATTTGTGTGTCTGTCATCATTGTTATGTTATTATTTAATCCCCGCGAGGACAACTTTGCCTATGACGCCTAAGGGCACATTCTGCAAAGTATATTGAAAGGGATACTGGCACTTTGTCACATGTCCTTATAAAAATACCTTTTTAGCACGTCTTGATCTGTCCTTATCCAGCTCGTTATAGAGTGCCAGAGTGTCCCTAATAAAACCAGTATAATTGGAAACCTACTGGCTAGCAAATTAACTCTTAACTTAGCAAAGCGCTAATCCTTCCAGCAGGACTATCGCGGCTCTTACAGCCTTATGCACAAAGTTAATGCAAATAGGCTTAGCTCTCAAAAGACCATTACAGGTTTTGCAGTATAGAATTACACATACAACAGAGAACCAAGGACATCTTTTCATCGCTTCATCACCATCGCTAATTAACTAACTTCACAGAAGGCTTCAATTTTGCAGCCATTTTTCTTAACAATATTTATTTTGAAACAGATTTCAGCCACAGTTGTCGCCGTGAAGGTGTGTGGATGCGTTTTTTTGCCTAATGATTCCCTATTGTGTGATCTGTTCCATTTCTGCTCGTTACATCTATTCAGGAATAGTGGTGGATGGCTGTGACCTGCGTTCTATGTGTTAAAGAAGATTTTTGGAGATCACGCTTTTTGTGTTATGCCACTCTAATGTTTCACACCCACATGTGAAGCTTGCTGAACCCTCTGATAAACACAAAAGGCAAATCTGAATGGCAAATACATAGAAGATAGAAACTTCATTATGGTAAAATATATCTTCATAGCTCAGGCAATTTTGTTTAGAACTTTAATAAAGTGAACTTTTGGAAAAGAAAACTCATTGCAATTAAATGTATGATTCCATATTAGACATAGCTAAACTAATTGTAAATGTTTCAGATGCTGGTAGTAGCATAGGAAAAGTATTTGTCAAGGTTGCAACTGCCGGCAGTGGAACTAAACTCAAAATAACAAACATGTTATACTTATGTAGCATCCTCTAGGTAGGTAGGGGCTAGAAGATAGATTTTTCTGCAGGGTAGGAAAATTTAGGCAGGCCTAGCTGATGGCTAGGCCTGTTTGTTCTCATTCTGGGCTGGGAGTGGCTCAGGGTACGGCTGGGTGACTCACAGGTGGTGTCATCAGGACCTCCAACTTCTTTCCAGAAACTTCTGGAGTTTTCTGGAAACAGAGGTGGACAGGAAGGTGTAGCCACCTGGGGTAATTTGAGGAGCTCTGACCAATCCCCAATTTTGGTTGGCAGGGGGCAAGCCTCCTTATGTACCCAGGGTCAACCCAGCTGGGGAAGAGTTGTCAGGTGGAAGAGAGGGAGTAAGAGAGTGCTGAGGCTGTCAGGTCCTAAGGAGAGCTCCCCAATCTGGGGGGTGACCTTGGGCCTGAACTCGGGTGCAGTCGGGACCACTTTCAAGAACTCTTGAAAAGGTCCTGGACCGGAGGCACAAGAGAGAGCAAGGAGAGGACAGCCGGAGAGTGCACTGCTGAGAGACTCCAGGGAGGACAACTGGTCACAGCCGGGAGGGCTGGTGAGTGAGGCACAGTCGAGAGGACTGGGAGGCACACCTGAGAGGACTGGGAGTTAGCAGTCAAAGATGGGTGCAGAACCAGAAGAGTAGACTGTGGGAAGAGGGGCAGTGGAAAGAGCCAGCTGCAGCCATGAGGGCTGGCAGGGACTGAAGAGAGCTTACTGGGATCAGTAGCCGTGTTGAGGACAGTTAGCACCGGAACCAATCTACACAATAGGGGCCCAGGGTCCTTGCCTGCAAAGAGCAATTCACCGAGGCCTTGCTGAGCTAGTGTCAGGCCTAACCACATGGTGCTAACTGTTCTGGAAAATTGTTGCAAGTGAAGTGCTGGAGGAGTAATGGTCTGGAGTAATATTGAAGTGCTGGAGGGGCAATGGAGTAAAGCTCTTAAGCAAGAGAAGTGCTGGAGAGAAGACTGGAGTGTATATAATATGTGTATATAGTAGTCCCAAGCAAGTTGTGCTAAATACTACTGGGCATCCCATCCCATCCAAGTTAAATCCCATCAAAATACAAACAACAAGTGTATGGACTATTCAATGACTCTGAGAGCTTGAGAGTTGAATATCGGGCTGGGCAGGGTGACAGACAGATCACTATATTCAGTAGCCCCTACAGGGGTACCACTACACTTACCTGCTCTGTGCAATCATTTTGCACAGAGCAGCCCCCATCCTCTTCTTCTGGGGTCCCCTGCCAGCACTCCAGGCCACTCCTTTTCATTGAGTGCTCCCATGGAAACACCTGGGGGCACCTGTGTGGGCTCGTTTCCGAGTCCCTTTGCTGCGTCCAATGACACTGACAGGGGGACTCAGCCCCGTCCCCTGCTCCCGCGCCACAGGATTTGATTGACAGAAGGGGGAGACAATGGATCCCACTGCTATCATTCTGTCCAGTGAGGAGAGAGACAGCGTCCAGAGCCACTGTGCTCGTGCACATCACTGGATCGGATCAGGCTCAGGTAAGAAAAAGTAGGGATGTCTGGGGGAGAGCTGCAGCACAGAAGGTTTTTCCCCTTAACCACTTGCCGACCAGCCACAGTACATATACTGCGGTAGGTCAGCTCTATGGCGCGAAACAACGTACCTGTACGCGCGCGCACTGACTGGCCAGAGGAGGAGCCAATCAGTGGGTCTGGCCAATGCAATGTCCACCGGCCACACGCAATCACTCCCCAGAGAGATGGAACACAAGATCACTGTATTCATCTCTGACAGAATGGCGGTCTGCCTTGTGTATATCGGCAGACCGCCATTCTGTCAGAGATGAACACAGTGATCTTGTGTTCCTGTTAATCAGAAACACAGATCATTGTGTTCATCTAGTGAGCCCACCCCCCACACAGTTAGAAAACATCCCCTAGGGCAGGAGTCAGCAACCTTTTTCCACTTAGGGGCCAGATTCAGTGTATGTGAATGCACAGAGGGCCGAATCCACCTGCTAATAAATGAAGATAATAATCCTAACATAGTAGTAATAACAGTACAGGTTTACCTCACTTTAAGGTGCTTCACTAATACAAAGCCAGTTCACCCTGAGGGTGGGTGTGGCTGGGGATTTGGATTTTACTGCCCCTTCTCCCAACCTGGCACCCAGCATGGTCTGGAGATGGGGTTCCTGCCCTTAGGGGTGATGGGGTCCCTGTCCCCAGGTAAAAAGGGGCACCTGTCCCCATGGGAGAAGGGGTCCCTTTCCCCAGGCGTGATGGGGTCCCTGTCCTCTGTGGAGAAGGGGCCCCTGTCCCCAAGTGAGAAGGGGTCCCTGTCCCCAGGGGAGAAGGGGTTCCTGTTGCCAGGGGAGAAGGGGCCCCTGTCCCCAGAGATGATAAGGTCCCTATTAGGGTCCCTCCATTGCAGTGCTTTCTTTACCCCATAGCAGTGTCCTCTGTCCCCCTTTACAACACTCCCATAGTGTCCTCTGCCCCCCTCCACCCCACACACACTGTGTAGTGAGCAGAGCAGAGATCGGCATCACAGGGCTGGATGGGGATGGGAACTGCTGGTTAACTTTTCACATCAACAGGCTGGTGATTGGTTTCTAGGATCGTCCGGCAACCAATCACCTGCTGTGCAATGTAAAAAGTTAACTCCAACATTTCCTGCAGCCATCTAGCCCTGTGATACTGGCCGCTCGCTGCTGTCCAATGCAGAGGACAATGGCGAAAATGTCTGCGGGCCGGGTGCCCGTGAATCAATCACAGGCACTGACGGGCCGAACATCTAGCGGTGGTGGACTGGGTTCGGCCCATGGGTTGGGGACCTCTGCCCTAGGGACACCCCTAACCCTTTGATCGCCCCTGGTGTTAATCCCTTCCCAGCCAGTGTTCTTTGTACAATGTCAGTGCATATTTTTAGCACTTATTACTGTAATAAATTCACTGGTTCCCAAAAAAGGTGTCAAAAGTGTCAGTAAGGTGTCCGATCTGTCCGCCGCAATGTTGCAGCCCCGCTAAAAATTACTGATAGTCTCCATTACTAGTAAAAAAAATTTTTATATAAAAATGCCATAAATATATTACCTAGTTTGTAGACACTATAACTTTTGAGCAAACCAATCAATATACGCTTATTGGAATTTTTTTTACCAAAAATATGTAGAAGAATATATATTGGCCTAAACTGATGAAGAAATTCGATTTTTCTACATTTTTTTATTGGATATGTTTTATAGCAAAAAGTAAAAAAATATTGTTTTTGTTCCAAAATTGTCAGTCTTTTTTTTGTTTATAGCGCAAAAAATAGGTAATCAAATACCACCAAAAGAAAGCTCTATTTGTGGGAATAAAAAGAACATCAATTTTATTTGGGTACAGCGTTGCACAACTGTGCAATTGTCAGTTAAAATAATGCAGTGCTGTATCACAAAAAAATGTCTGGTCATTAAGGGGGTAAAACCTTCCGGGGCTGAAGTGGTTAATGCAGGGAATGCATTAAGGTGAAGAACCATGAGCCTTTACAAACAATTTAAAGCTTTTGTTACCCCAACACTTCATATTCCTGACATGTGGCTGCTGTACCGTGTACTTGTATGAGAAAGTATCTCATTCTCTCTGTATTGCTTCCTTTATGTGAAATCCCTGGTGTTCCTGCCAGTCCCTCTGCTTTCCTATTAAAAACTGACCACACTAAGCAGAAGTGCACACCATGGTCAGTTCTCTAGCTATGCTAGGAACTCAGTGTGCTCTCCTCCAATAATCAGACTGTTTCTGACATGCCCCCGCTGCACAGACTTTCACTGGCAAGCTCAGCGTGCTGCTGCTTCTCCTCCCCCAGCTCTTACGCAGCTGAGAACAGAGGGAATGTGATCAATTATAGAAAAGGGGAAAAAAGTATCTATGTTTTTTATATCTATTCAAGAAGGTTTTTTCATTTCTACTTCAGCCCCCGAAGGATTTACCCCCTTCCTGACCAGAGCACTTTTTGTGATACGGCACTGCATTGCTTTGACTGACGGTCGCGCGACATGGTACCCAAACAAAATTGATGTCCTTTTTTTTAACCACAAATAGAGCTTTCTTTTGGCGGTATTTGATCACCTCTGCGGTTTTTTATTTTTTGCTCTATAAACATAAAACAAGCGACAATTTTGGAAACAAAAATCAATATTTTCTACTTTTTGCTATAATAAATATCGAAAAAAAAAGTAAAAAAACTAATTTCTTCCTCAGTTTAGGCCAATATGTATTCTTCTACATATTTTTGGGGAAAAAAATCCCAATAAGCATATATTGATTGGTTTGCGCAATAGATATCATATCTATAACATAGGGAACAGATTTATGGTATTTGTATTATAAATTTTTTTCTAGTAATGGCAGCGATCAGTGATTTTTATGGGGACTGCAACTTTGCCGCGGACAGATCGGACACTTTTGACAATTTTTTGGGACCACTGACATTTTTACAGCGATCAGAGCTACAAATAGTCGCCTATTACTGTATAAATGTGACTGGCAGGGAAGGAGTTAAACTCTAGGGGGCGATCAAGGGGTTAAATGTGTTCCTTCAGCATGTTCTAACTGTATGGGGGCTGGGCTGGCAGGGACATGACAGATCTAACTGTTCCCGATCACAGGGATCAGTAGATCACAGGCATGTCCCCTGACAGAACGGGGAACCACCATGTTTATATTGACGGATCCCCCTTCTGCCTCTGTAGTAGGGGATCATGGGTTGCCGGCGGACATCGAGTCCGCCTGACCTGCGGGCACGCTCACAGAGTGGCACGCACTCGTCCACAAATTGCGCGTGTGCGGTCGAAGTACCATGTTTGTGCACCTGAGCCAACCGGTGAAGTGGGGTTAATCTGAATGTGTTATTTTACACTTTAACTAATTTTAATTATTATGCTGCTAGCTTTTGTAAATAAATAGGAAGGTATATTATGTTTCTTTTTTTTTTTCTTTTATATTTCTTCAGTTGCTTCCTGGTTTCTTGACTAAGCCAAAACAGGGCTGGATTAACGTAGGGGCTATTGGAGCTGCAGCTCCAGGCCCCTACCTTAATATAGGCCCAGCCACCTAAAAAGAACAGACTGCTCATGGAAAGCAATAGGTAACGCCTGGGCAGGGTGGTTTTATTGATAATGGGCTCGGCATGAGCAGTCCAAATAGAAGCCTGGGGCACACCAATACAGGGCTCTTACAGATATCTGGGGCTTCCATAATGTTAGGCCTGTGTGGCTGCACTCTTTCAGCTCAGAGTTCACGCCGATGCACAGCCCTTTTGGGAACCTGGCAAACGAAATGCCAGGATTCCCTAGTGTTACGCCTGTGCAGCTGCGCCCAAGCACCCTTGTGAGCTTGGGCGCATGGCAGCACAGGCTTTTGGAAATGCAGAAGGTGCCCAGTAAAAGGTCCTCCAAAATCCTCAGCACCAAGCACATGACGCTCTTAATTCAGCCCTGAGCCAAAATGATGTCATACATCCTAGGTGTCTTCATAGGCATATTTTTTTATTTCACCTGGAGGAGAGGCTTTCTCAGCTAAACACATAGAAACATAGAAAAGTGACGGCAGAAAAAGGCTGAGTAGTCCATCGAGTCTGCCCCTTTTTATTTATTTATTTATATTTTTTATATATTTTTTTTACATTAACCTTGTTGTTTGACTATAGATTCATGTTTATCCCAAGCATGTTTGAAGCCATTTACTGTTGACTGTCTCACAACCTCTGTTGGTAGTTTATTCCAATCATCAACCACCCTTTCGGTAAAATAATACTTTCTAAGATTAGTTTTGAACTTCCCTCCAGTTAGTTTGAGGTCCCCGTGTTCTTGATTTTGGTTTCATATTGAAAACACTGCCCTCCTGAACCTTATTCACCCCCTTGATGTATTTAAAGGTTTCAAGCATGTCTCCCCTCTCCCTTCTTTGCTCCAGACTGTACAGATTAAGTTCCTGAAGTCGCTCTTGATATGCGTTCCTGAAGTCGCTCTTGATATGGCATGCATGCATGAGCAAAGGGTAGATGGATTACCGGAAGTAAATGCTACATGAATCATCTGCCCTTATCAAGATCCCAGATAGCAAGGATAACTTGCCACAAATTGGTGGCAGTGTTGAATTCTAAGTCTTTTAAAGAGGAAGTAAACCCTGATAAGGTTTACTTCCTCTATATTCCCCTGTAAAGTAGAAGCATAATGGGCTACTATGCATCGCATAGTAACCCATTATGTGTCACTTACCTGCAAACGAAGCCTGCAACATCCAGCGATGTCCCCTGTGCTGGCCGCGTCCATCTTCAGCCCCTCTTCCTTTTGGGGCCACGACTCCGACACTGTGACTGGCCGGAGTCGCGTGACGTCACTCCCGCACATGCGCCTGGGAGCTGCCAGTCACGGCGCGATCACAATGAAGAACCAGCACAGAGGCCATTTCTTCACTGCGCATGTGCCGAAATGACGTCGGCTGTGGTGTTGAGAATGTCACCCTGCCATGATGCTGGTTCTGGCAAGCAGTGTTGGCCCTGAAGCTATACAGGTACCATCAGATGGGAGTTCAGTCAGTCACAACTCAAGGAACCTCCAGCAACCTCTAGAGGAAAGCTGGTTGAGAATGGCTGGTCTAATAAATGTATTTCCCATGATTGCTAGCTCTATCTAGTAGCCATAATCTGGTGCTTATGTCATTCGGTATTCCAGATGAAGCTGACGATCATCTGAAATACAAGTATTACACATCCAAGGATTACTTTGAGCGACTGTGCTGAAGCATCAAACTAATAATGGGCAACCATGGTTGCCAGATTGTTGTGTTTGCCACCAAATTATTGTTTGAATCTGACAATGAGTCTTCCAGCAGCCATTCATTCTTTAGGCTATTTTTAAAGAACAATTTCAGATATGGATACTTTTACATATACCATACCTATGAGATCCCCATGGAAGCTGGAAATCACTGCAGCAGGCACCACACCTACTGTGATCTCCACTATCTTTGGGGTCCTGTGCTGAGAGGCTGCCCTGTTGCATTGTGAACACAGGAGGTTGCCTGCTTGGCAAGGGTGCCATCCAGACAATGCTTTGAATTTTCTCAATGAATGCAAAGCATTCTCTGGTTGGACGAGATGGAGAGAGTAATATCACCAGCTCTGGAGTATCTCTTCAGCTCATTCTAACAGAGAATGCTTTTCATTCATACAGAGAATGCAACACGATTTCTGAATGGTGCCTTTTCTGAGCAGGTGACCTGGTGCATTGACAGTGCAGCAGGGAAGTCAATCAGCATGGTACTCAAACTAGTAGTGATCATTGAAGTAGCTGTCTCTACTACATTGATTTCCAGCTGCTAGAATGATCCCATAGGTATGGTATAGGGATAGTTACATTGGTCTAAGCTGGACCAATATAACTATGTAAAAATATCCATGCCTGGAATTCTTTTATAAGCCCATAAGCCTGACCACAGTTCATAGTCTTGGGTAATTTTTCATCTAACTTATTCACAGACTGCCCAAGTCGTGCCTCTCAACCCTCACAGTGGAATACTCACTCACTCATGCAGTGTTGCAGAATCCTTACAAATGTAGCCCCCCAATAGGCTTCCAGTGGTTACATTTAGTTTTTGCCCTCCCTGTAGTCAGGGAGAGCAACAATTGTTTGCTTAGGTCTGCTATAGGCTCTGCTGATGTGGGCTTAGTTACTTCCCCCTGTATCCCAGGGAGTTGGGTAATAGTGGGTGGAAAAACAGAGATCCAAAAGTGCATATTCATGCTTCTCCAGCCAATGGTCAGGGTTGTGAGGGACCAGAAGGGGCTGAGAGGGGTATAAATATTCTTGGACTCAGAGCAGAGGTCTCTTGTTCCTGGGGGTGTTCCTGGGAAATCAGCCTGCAACTGCAAGAAAATGTTATGGGGTCCTGACTACTTGCCGGGGGCCTCTGTTCTATTCTCCTGAAGCATTTACAGAAAGTTTCCTAAGGACTCAAGATAAAGGCAGTTGGAGTACCGAAACTGACTGACACTTCAGGTGGCTACACAGTATACAGGACACAGTGAGTACCAGTCTTATGGCCTCTTTTGGGATAGTTACTTTACTACCAGTACACTCAGGACTGTATTACTGCTGAGGAGTTCCTGTTTAGTTCCATTTTGTCTACACTTCAAAGGGGGTGCTTTCACCCTGAAGTATTAGTTCAGCAGTTGTGTCCTCTACTACCAGTTTGAAGTTCACGGGAGTATCCCTAGGCTCACCCTCACCATATCGAAGTTCTATAACAAAAATAAAAAACACAAAAAAAAGACACGCACAGTCTGTTCTGTGACTCGAGTGATTGGGAAATATTATGTGCTTGGCTGCATTGGGCCCATGAGGGAATAAAACCTGGGAGCCAGACCAGTTGTCAGAGAAATGGCAATTCCAGAGAGAATCAGAACATTTCCAGGCAAGTGCGCATGGGTGTGCGCAACAGAATGGTACATCGCAAACCTGTGTCTTGTTCCTGTGATCTCCTGTTGTGACCCGCAACGAATATTACCCTTATCTGAAGTTAAACTAGAAACCCTACGAGCCTACGATATTGATGAAAATCTGGAGAAAGGGTTTATTCATCCTTCCTCATCTCCAGCAGGAATCTTCTTCTTGGAGAAAAAACATGGTACTCTCCAGCCCTGTATAGACTACAGAGACCTTAATAAAATCACAGTAAAAAAATCGCTACCCACTTCCACTCATCCCAGAGCTCTTTCCAAAGGTTCCGGACAGCTCGGATCTTCAGTAAATTGGATCTATGAGGAACCTATAAGGAGACGAGTGGAAGACAGCATTCAGAACCCATTTTGGGCACTACGAGTACCTGGTCATGCCATTTGGACTATGCAATGCACCAGCAACCTTCCAACAACAACTTTGTAATTGTCTACCTCAGCGACATTTTGATTTTTTCTGCTTCATTGGAGCTTCACCACACGCAGGTCAAGAAAGTACTTGCCACTCTCAGGAAGCATGGACTGTATGTTAAGGCAGAGAAGTGCGACTTCGAGAAAACCACCATTCAGTTCCTGGGCTTAGTTATCTCCACTGGGGGTATTTCAATGGACCCCAAGAAGGTAAAGGCAATCCTGAATTGGCTAGCCCCATCTGACAAAAAAGGGGTTCAACGATTCATAGGGTTTGCCAACTTCTATCGAAGATTTGTGAAAGGGTTCTCTGTCATCATTGCACCCATTACTCAACTTACTCGACAGCAGATTCGGTTCCAATGGTCCCAAGAAGCTCAAGCCGCCTTTGATAAACTCAAAACCCTGTTTATCTCAGCACCAGTACTTCAGCACCCTGATCCAGCGCTGCCTTAGAAGATGACTCCACCAGAAAGGAATTACGATGTTGGTAACAGAGAACTTTTGGCCATTAAATTTGCCTTTCCTGTCATGATCTTTACAGATCATAAGAACCTGGAATACTTTAGAAAAGCAAAATAGTTAAGACCTCCACAGGCTTGGTGGGCACTGTTCTTTTCCAGGTTCAATTTTCATATTTCCTATCGACCAGGTTCTAAAAACGGAAAGGCCGATGCCTTGTCCTGGATGTTTCCTGACACGCCTGAGACCTCTGAACCTGAGACATCCTGACAACACAAATTTTTTTCTCATCTAGCCTGATTTAAAATCAGCTATCCGATAAGCTTCCAGTCAGTGCTCGGAGCCAGAGGTGTCTGATCTGGTAAGAAAAGAAGTATTATTTTGGGCCCAGGGCAAGATTTTTGTTCCCCAGCAAGTAAGATTGCAAATCCTAAGGACATTTCATGACCACAAACTGGCTGGGCATTTTGGAATGCAAAAGACTTCTGAACTTATTTAACAATGTTCCTTTTGGTGGCCTAACTGGAAACAGGACTGTAAGAACTATATCAGCTCCTGCACGGTGTGCCAACATAACAAAGGATCCAACACTAAATCCTGAGGCTTATTGAGACCTTTGGCTATTCCCGAACAACCCTGGAAAAATGTCTCAATGGACTTTATTGTTGATCTGCCCCCTCAGAGGGATTCACTACCAACTTGGTTGTGTTGGATCGTTTCTCCAAAATGGCGCACTTTTTACCCATGATTGGCACACCTACGGCTTCAGAAACAGCGAACATCTTTATCAAAGAAATCATCAAGTTGCATGGAGTGCCAAACAATATTGTGTCCAAAAGAGGTGTACAGTTCACCTCCAAATTCTGGAAAGATCTTTGCAAGTCCCTGTCCATTGACGTATGCCTCTCCTCAGCTTACCACCCTCAAAGCAATGGTCAGACCGAGAGGACCAATCAGACGGTTGAACAATACTTACAATGCTTTTGCACTTGCTCTCAGGACGATTGGGTCTCAATTCTCCAGTGTGCTGAATTTGCTTATAACAATTCCATCCATTCCGCTACCAATCATTCTCCCTTCTGGGCCAACTATGGGTTCCATCCCTCCTTTCTGCCTAATATCATACCAGAGGCATCAGTTCCTGCAGTCCAGGACCGGATTAACTTTATCCAATCTAACTACCTACGTCTCCAGGAGGCCATGAAGGAAGCACAGGAGAATTACAAGAAGTTTCATGACAGGGGAAGGAAAGAGAAACCAGCGTTTAAGGTAGGAGACAGAGTATGGTTATCGGCCATAAATCTCCGACTTACCTATCCTTCACGGAAGCTGGGACCAAGATTCTTTGGACCTTTTGAAATCAAGAGGATGATACATCCTGTGGCCTTTGATTTGTTCTCCCCAATTCATACAACATTCATCCTGTGTTCCACGTCTCTCTACTAAAACCCACAGTGCCAAGTCCATTTCCGGGAAGAGAGGAATTGCCACCACCCCCTATCTTGTTTGAAGGCAAAACCGAATTCGAGGTCGAAACCATTTTGGATTGCAGGAAAAGGGGCAGACAAGTGCAGTATCTGGTCAAGTAGAAAGGGTACCCACAGGAAGACAACTCCTGGGAACCTGCTGACAATGTACACACACCACGTTTGGTTCAGGCCCTCCAGAACAAATACCCAGAGAAATGGGCCAGCATGGGCATCCAGAGGCTGCCCCTTGGGGGGAGGGGGCACTGTCAGAGAAATGGCAATTCCAGAGAGAATCGGAACGTTTCCGTGCAAGTGCGCATGCGTGTGCGCAACGGAACGGGGCGGCGCACAGGTGTGCACAATAGAGGCGCACGGCGCGTCCAACGAGTGCTGTGGCTGGCCTATTTAAGGCAGCACTGGTCTGTAGCAAATCGCTGGATTGTCTTCAGTCTTCCTGCATCCTGAACCTGTGTCTTGTTCTTGTAATCTCCTGTTGTGATCCGGCTTCCCTTTGGACCTGCTTCTGCTCTACTCCCCTTGGCTTTGATCCTGGCTCAGCTCCTGACCATTGTCTGCATCTCTCCAGTGATTGACCCTTGGCCTGTTTACGGACTTTGCTCCTCCTTGGATTTCCAGTGTATGACCCCCTGGCCTGCTCATGGACTTTGCCTATTCTTGGATTTGGAGTTTATGACCCCCTGGCCTGTTTTACGGACTTTGCCATTGCTCTCCAGTGTTTGACCCCCCAGCCTGCTCCACGGACTTGTCTCTGCTACCTGCTGCCTACCTGTGTTTGACCTCAGCTTACCCACAGACTACTCTGTTCTCCGTTACCAGTCTAGTCTGCAAGTGTGGGCGTGCACCCCAGGCTGGCGTTTACTGCTGCTCCCGCACTCATGGACATTTAACCACAACAAAGTGCATACAGACTTATACCTCCTCTTGCTGAGACATCAAGCCCATCCTAGGCATCTCCTGGTGAAGTCTACACCCGCTGCTGGTAACCCATGCTTCTTTACGCACCATACCTCCTGTATCACCTTCAGGGGTATACTGCATTTAGCCGCAAGGGGGTCCCTCTCGGCATTTCAGCTTCAGGATCAGGTACATACTCGTGACACCAGTTCAGGATCTGGGCTACACAAATAAGTTTGCTCTCCTTGATTGCCCAGAGCTTCAAGGCATCCCCTAGTCTTACATTTTCAAAGTAATTTGCAAAGCAAAGCCAAATGACATTGGGTCAGTGATTCCCTTCACAGCTATGTGTGTAGAATAATGACATTATTTCTTGACAGCAGTCCTAGATCAATAATCAGTTATCTCCATAATCCTTAGTACTTACATTTGCAGAAATCATTCATGTTTCCAAAGTATGCAAATTTGCTTGAAAGGAGCTTCCCTGACCCTGAGGATCCGACTCTCCCCCTAAAACCACTCAAATCCACCTTAATTTTGATATTCCAAATGACTCTATTATTTTGCTAAAGTGGCAAACTTTCACTGATATTTATTTTTTGCCAAAATTCTCAATATTAACTTATACTAGTCCCATAGTCTTACTATCCATATACTGTAAGAAGTGAGATCTGTGCCACAGAAAACACAGCTCACTTCCCATTATTCATGCTACCAGTGAGCTCTGCACTTCAGCACAATGGCTCACTCTCCAGTAGCCATACTCCACTGAGATCTGCACTCCAACATATGTATCTCACATTATTTATCCATAACACGTGCAACATCTGTAAAAGTGTCCTCAATGCTTACTTTCCAGTATTCATTTAATCAGTGATATCTCTGCCACTTCATACTCTTGTAGGTGGTGGTGATAATGGGAGTTGTAGGAACTGCCACCCATGGAAAACACCTCCTGTTTAACAGGTCCATGTAAGCCTCAGAATTCTTAAAAAGGTCTTGCACCTTCCAACAATTTCCACACCAAGTTCCATGAGATAGGTTCACTTTGCTCTATACAGGACACAGGGATACACTTTATTCTGGAGGCCTCTATCCATTTAGTAGGTTCAGGCTTTGCATTAGGGCCGACATCACCTTAGGCCAGCAAAATGCTGCACCCCAAACTGTCAATAGGCAGCTCCCTGGTACAGTGCAAGTACTACGTCCCTCACGGTGCTAAACACCCTCCCATCCTCACAAATATAGGCCATACTGGTAGCATCAAAAATCTTCACTTCTTTGTCCAAAGTGTTTACTGAGTTTCTTCATTTCAATGTCCAAAAATACCATGATGGTACAAACCACTCTTAGAACACTTTTGATGAAAACAATTGTCTTCACAGTGTGGGCAATGCAAGAAAAGGAAGATTCTATATAATAATATTTTATCCGCGCTAAGGTTTAAACCTTTTTTTTAGACACTCACCACTCTCCTCGCCTTTTGATAGTTTAAGGAGATGTAAAGTATCCTGGGGGCTGCTGTTTAAAACAGATGTCACTAGGTTACCTGTACTGATATTATATATTGGATCAACTGCGCCACCCTAAACATGTGGTTCACAAAATGTGCTCGTTTGTGAACCAATATGTGCTGAAATAAATATGTGCCCTAAATGAAATCCAGTCGTGTATAACCAAGTGTTTGCTCGTGTAAAACACTTGGTGTACAAATCCCACCGCGTCAACTAGGTTATATATTATAGTCATGTCCATTGGATCACTGTAGACAAAATTTGTCGTCGGGGGTCCTATGAAATGTAGAGGAATTTGATAGTTTTCCGCTCCTCTCACCACTCACAGATTTTTTTTCCAAATTTGGAATCGCGCCTATTTTATAATAATATATCTTAGAAGGAAAAGAACGTAACGGGTGTGACACTTCTGTTAACAAAAGTAGTTTTCACAAGATTCTCACCAAACATGGTAGTACCATAAAAACCTGTAACTTTACTTCTTTGAGTCATTTGTGAAACCTGTTTCTTCACTTCT
>BLSH010079931.1:14793-36222 GCA_018402905.1 Glandirana rugosa | reverse complement strand
CAGCTGGGGAGATGATCTATGCATAGCCTGTCTTTTTGGATAAAGCATTTCTGACCCCCAGACTGAAAAGCTGGGGGTCCACTAATTCTGGTGAGTGGGGTCACCCAAGGGGATCGTCACTGAACAGCACCAATTTTTGTTCTTTCACGTTTTGAGCACGGAGCACTTTTATGGACTATTTATTTACACGGAGCACTTTAAATGAATGGACTGTTTAATATAATTAATTTTATTGATTATATTTATGATTCGTGCACATATATTAGTTTTTGTTTATCTTTGATATGATTAAGCACATGCATTCAATTGATTGTTTTAGCCTTATGGATTTCATTTAGGGCACATATTTATTTCAGCACATATTGGTTCACAAACGAGCACATTTTGTGAACCACATGTTTAGGGTGGCGCAGTTGATCCAATATATAATAACAAGAAAAGGAAGGTTGCAGTACTCATAAAGCAAAATCTCATCTAAATCACGCCCATTGAGGAATAATTGTCTCTTGCTATGGGCTTCAGGCAGACATCTTGGGAAGGACAGCAATCCTTTTGGATACCAAAGTCCGTAAGATCTGGGCAGCCATTTTGACTAAGAATTCTATAACAAATATTCGGTGTGCCTGCAGTGTGGGAATAAGATAGGAACATGGCCCCCACTGGGGCTAAGGAGCAGCATTGGGGAGAGATTCCTGATGGGGAGAGAAAAAGTAGGTTTACCCTACAGGGCATCTCCTCTGTCAGCTTCCTAGAACAGTCTCCCACTGGCAGCCAGATAGCTGCAAGGAATTTGTGGATCATAGTTTACTGTTTGTAATAACCACCTCCAAAGGAAGTGCTCCTCTGGCATTCTGTAATCTGTATGTGTGTTTCATAAAAATGCTGAAAAACCTGTCTCTTATAAACATTAATATTCTGGAACATTTATTATCCATTCTATATAAATATTATTACAAAATTATCCATCATTTTGTATTGGATTCCTTATGTAATGTTGGAAGACCTTTGTGCTGTCGCCTAGTGGTAATCCAGTGTAACTACAACTTGTAATGTAATGTCTGTAAAAATTGTATATTCCAGTTTACCTGTATGTTTACATTAACTGATTTAGTCCTGAACTAGGCCCTTCCCTATTTGTTCCCTCGCTTAGTTACCACCCTTCATAGTGGACTCAAGCCTTAGAAAATCACTGTCTCTTTGCACTTTGATCCGACCGGTGAACATCAATGTACTGCATTATCACAAGCAAAACTATGTTGGATTAAACTGCCATGTTTTATTGGAGAGTTGAGCTGTCTGTAGGAGTTGCTCATGCAGCAGATGACCATGATGACCAGATGGACTAGAGGAGGTCTAAAGGAAGTATATTGATGCATAAACCAGTACTTGAAACAGAACAATTACTTTATCTACCTGAATAAGTATATGGTCTACAACATACGGTACATTGTAACTGGCTTTTTTAAATATATAGATATATAAACAATGTTCAGATAACTCCATGTGGTGATTCCGCTTTGGGTAAACTGATTAGGCCCCGCCTACATGTTTGTGTTGAATGTTTGCTTTTCCTAAATTGCTTTTATTTTTACTTAAATAGTTTTTTTTAATGTGTATTTATAATTAAAAAAAATATTTTTAACTTAAGAAAAAATATATATTTTAACCAGTTCCAGACCGCCCACCACACATTTAGGCTACTTTTACACTGGAGCGGTACCCGCGGTCGCGGTAAAACCCTGCTAGTTTTAGCGGAGTTTTACCAGTGATAGGGCTCTGCTATGCGGGCGGGAGCGCCGCGCTTTTAACCCCCCACAAGGGGTTAAAAAGGGGTTAAAAGTGCCGTCGCTCAGCGCTACCGAGGCGGTGTGCAGCCGCTTCAGCAGCGCTTGCCATGCATTTCAATGGCAGGGGCGGTAGAGGAGCGGTATATTACCGCTCCCCTCACCGCCCCAAAGATGCTGCTTGCAGGACTTTTTGTAACGTCCTGCTAGCGCACCGCCCCAGTGTGAAAGCACTCAGGGCTTTCACATTGGGGTGGATTGGGGGGGACTTTTGAAGCGCTTTACAGGCACTATTTTTAGCTAAATAGCGTCTGTAAAATGCTCCAGTGTGAAAGCAGCCTTACTGTGTCAGGGCAGCCCAGCTGCGCGAAACAATGTACCTGTACATTGTGGCTTCTACTGGGTCTGGGGCGCATGCATGCGCTGCCATCAACCTGCTCCTGTTGCGATTGGACACAGCTGGAGCCACTCAGCGGGTCCCACCGATTGTTGACAGGAGAGGCAGAAAGGCGGTCGGCATATGTAAGCCATTCTGTCAGACAGGAAGATAAAGATCTTGTGTTTCTGCTAAGCAGAAACACGGATCTCTGTCTTCCTCCTGTTAAGCACCTTCCCCACACAGTTAGAAAGCACTCCCTAGGACAGTGATGGCGAACCTTGGCACCCCAGATGTTTTGGAACTACATTTCCCATGATGCTCATGCACTCTGCAGTGTAGTGGAGCATCATGGGAAATGTAGTTCCAAAACATCTGGGGTGCCAAGGTTTGCCATCACTGCCCTAGGAGCACACTTAACCCTTTGATTGTCCCTTCCCAGCCAGTGTTATTAGTACACTGAGAGTGCATATTTTTAGCACTGATCACTGTATTAGGGTCACTAGGCCCCAAAAATTGTCACTGGTTTGTCCGCCGCAATGTCACAGTCCTGCTAAAAATCGCTGATCGCCGCCATTACGAGTAAAAATAAAAATATCCCATAGATTGTAAAAGCGATAACTTTTGCGCAAACCAATCAATATACGCTTATTGGGATTTTTTTAAACAAAAATATGTAGCAGAAAACATATTGGCCTAAACTGATGAAGAAATTTGATGTTTTACATTGCTTTTTAGATATGTATTATAGCAGAAAGTAAAAAATAATGTTTTTTTTCTTTTCAAAATTGTCGGTCTCTTTTTGTTTATAGCGCAAAAAATAAAAAACGCAGAGATGATCAAATACCACCAAAAGAAAGCGCAATTTGTGGGGAAAAAAAGGAAAAAAAATGTTGAGTACAGCGTCGCACGACTAAGCAATTGTCAGTTAAAGCAACACAGTGCCGTACCGCAAAAAACGGCCTGGTCATGAAGGGGGTGAAACCTTCTGGAGCTGAAGTGGTTAAAGATAGTTCTGTTTTTAAATTGGACCCCCAAACCAACAAACCTGTAGAAAATTCATCTCTCCAGACTGTGGTGGTGCAAATAAAAATAACTATGGTGCATGCCCAAGAAACTAGGTATAAAAAATCCCACTGAACCCAACCTGACTTACAAAATAAGAAGCTCCATTTATAAAGTCCAGTTTCAGGCAGTTATGAACTGATGCTCTATTAAATAGGAAACGCTAAAGCCCCGTACACACGGTTCGACGGTCGTATACAACAGGTCGTACTAACGACCGTTGTATGTCATATCGATCATTCGTATGCGCGATTTGAACAGTCGAACATACGATGGTCGTACAAGGGAATTGTATGAGCAGACTAGAAAACTTGGTCGTACCAACAAGCGCTCATACGACCGTTGTATTGTTGTATTGTGCAAAACACGCATGCTCAGAAGTCAGGAACGGCCGGATGCTAATTACATGCACCTGAGCGTTCTTCTGCGGTCGTACGATCGTGTAGTGCAGTCAGTATGCTAGATACAACAGCCAACATACGATTTTCGTCGATCGTACGTACGATCGTCGTCCCGTGTGTACGAGGCTTAATTGAATGAAGTGGTATCTACTGTTACTGACTCTTGAGTATCAGCTCCAAATTCTGTTCATTTTAATTCTGCAAGGCAAGGAATGTGTTCTTTTATACCGGCGGTGTGATTGCCCGAAAGGAATAAATCAAGTATGCAATGATTTAGAGTAAACAGAAAGCCGAGGACTAGCATGGGGCCTTAAGAAGGATGAATCGGAAAGTAAGATAATGGATGTAAAACACAGGAATCCAGATGCAAAATGCATAATGAATAATAACATTTTGTCAACAAAAGCAAAGGTAACAGATGAATTCTCCTCTCATATGATGTAACAAAGCAGGAATGAGGTTGAATGCTTGATTGAGTTTTGAAAAGCGCAGAAGAGGGAGGAAAAAATTAACATTTAGAGCCTAAGAGACCGCATGAATGGAGCTGCAACACAGTAGATCAGCCTTTCTCAACCTTTTCAACGAGGAACCCTTGAAATAATTCTCGGGGAACCCCTGCTAAAATTATGAATCTACGGCTCATAATACATTAGTGATGGTCAATGAGAAGAATGCTCCTTACACTTGTGGTCATTGGGAAGAATTCCCCCCTTACAGATAGCTAAAAAGATAAATGATGTCATTGGGAATTTATGTGAGAGGTAGAAATTGACCATTGCTCAAGGAACCCCTCGCAACCTCTGGAGGAACCCTGGTTGAGAAACCCTGCACTAGAGGGCCCATTCATGCTGCGGTGCTGCATTACCACAAAGCACGTTACATGCATTGGTGCAATGCGGTCCCAATTATTCTGAATGTAACCAGGGGTGTATCATGAAATTAGTGGGCCCGTATGCAAGCCCACACCGCTCTGATCATCCCCGGCTGTCAACCAGGGAGAGATCATCCATGGGTGCAGTGTGGGTCAGAGCACAGTGGGCCCCCCACCCCTCAGGGCCCGTGTTCAGTGAACACCCTGCACCCATGGATGATACACCACTGAATGTAACCCAACATACCATGCCGATGGATGTGTGCAGGGCCACTGATTGGGGGCTCTGGCACACAGGGGGTCTTGGACAGCAGGGGGATTGGTGCGGCAGGACGGGAGGATAATTATAGAACAATGCACTGTGTATGTGTTTCTCCCTCCAGAAGCTGAAAGCCAATTTCTTCCTTCCACCAGCTTTCAGCTGCTGGAGGGAGAGACACAGATACAGTGCATCATTCTGCAATTGTCCTCCCGTCCCACCGCACTGATCCCCCTCCCTGTGCTGCGCACATCTGATCCCCCCCCCCCCTGTATGCCCAGGCCCCTGGCGCAGCCCTGCCTAGGGGGGAACTTGTGCTTAAAGCAGAAGTACAGCCAAAGCTGCTTTGGCTGTACTTCTATGGATCACAGTAGTGCAATTCATTTTGCACTCCTGTGTAGGGTTGCCCCTTTTTCTTCAAGCCAAACCCGAAAACTTTAGCAGCACACAGCTAAAAAAGATTTGTAGCAGACCTAGGACACCTTTGGGCGCTCCAAAGAGAATAGTAATGTGGCATGCATAGTGCCCCCTCATCCTCTTATCAGACCCTGTTCTGAGCCACATTCCTGTCTGAATATTGTGTCCAGGTTTCAGGCGGACTGAAACCCGGACACACGATTCAAAACCCGAACTGTCTGGGTGAATCTCGGGCAGGTGGCAACCCTACTCCTGTGACCCATTTTCAGCAGAGAGCGGGCTGAAGTCCGCTCTCTGCTGACATCACAGAAGTCAATCCAGGGTCCACGTCACCACGACCACAGAGTCGGGATCCACCAGATCCCTGGACCAACACCCGGCTCAGCCTCTCAGCGGGCCGCTGAGAGCCTGAGCCGGCCACCCCCCTCCACAGTGCAGCGCTCCAGTGAGCGAGGAGGGGGCAGAGCAGAGAGCTGTGACTGACAGTCAGCAGCTCTCTGCTCACAGAGCTGTGAGAACCGAGCGATGGATGGTGTTCAATCACTCGGTTCTCAGTGTTAGAGGCGTCGGGGGGACAGATGCAGCATCTACCTATTAAAGCGGAGTTCCACCCAAAAATGGAACTTCCGCTTTAAGCACTCCTCACCCCCTTACATGCCACATTTGGCATGTCATTTTTTTGGGGGGGGGAGTGTGTCCCCAGGTTTCAGAGGGACTTCCTGTCCCTCCTTCTCCTTCCGCCTCTGGGCCGCCTAGGCGACTCCTCCTCTCCTCCTAGGCGGCCCCTCCCTCCTGGCAATCTTCTGGGACACGTCAAGCACACATCTCTTTTAATTCAGAACTACAGTCCGTCTGCTGTAGTTGTAGCATTTTCATGCACAACTTCCTGTGAATAAATTGCCATTATGGAAGATCCCACCCCCTTGTATATACAATATCTCACAAAAGTGAGTACACCCCTCACATTTTTGTAAATATTTTATTCTATCTTTTCATGTGACAACATTGAAGAAATGACACTTTGCTACAATGTAAAGTAGTGAGTGTACAGCTTGTATAACAGTGTAAATTTGCTGTCCCCTCAAAATAACTTAACACACAGCCATTAATGTCTAAACCACTGGCAACAAAAGTGAGTACACCCCTAAGTGAAAATGAGCCATTTTACCTCCCTGGTGTCATGTGACCCGTTAGTGTTACAAGGTCTCAGGTGTAAATGGGGAGCAGGTGTGTTAACCACTTCAGCCCCAAAAGGATTTCCCACCTTAGGACCAGAGCACTTTTTGTGATTCAGCACTGCGTCGCTTTAACTGAAAATTGCGTAGTCGTGCGACGTTGTACCCAAACGAAATATGCATCCTTTTTTTCCCCACAAATAGAGCTTTTTTTGGTGGTATTTGATCGCCTCTGCGTCATTTCTGATCACCGCTATAAACAAAAAAAGAGCGACAATTTTGCAAAAAAACCCCAATATTTCTTACTTTTTGCTAAAATACATATAGGTAAAAAAAAAAAAAAATTGCAATCGGCGTTTATTGATTGGTTTGCGCAAACGTTGCTGCATTTACAAAGCATGAGAATTTATTTATGGCGTTTTTACAATTTATTTTTTTACTAGTAATGGCAGCGATCTGCAATTTTTATCAGAACTGTGATGTTGGGGCGGACATGTCGGACATTTTTGACACTTTTTTGGGACCAATGACATTTATACAGCGATCAGAAATTAAAATATCCACTGATTACTGTATAAATGTCATTGGCAGGGAAGGGGTTAACCTGCAGGGGGCAGTGAAGGTGTTAACTGTGTTCCCTGTGTGTGTTCTAACTGTGAGGGAGCTGGGCTGTCAGGGGCACAAGAGATCTAACTGATCCTGAGTACAGGGATCAATAGATCTCTGACATGCCGCCTGTCAGAATGGGAAACTGCCGTGTTTACATCGGCGGTTCCCAGTTCTGGCTCTGTCACAGGCGATTGCGGGTCGCCGGCAGACATTGAGTCCGCTCGACCCACGGCCCTGCCCAGCATCGTGCCCGCGAGTGTCAACTATAAGCGGTGATTTGTGGGACGAGGCCACACTGTCGCTGCTTATAATCGTTACGCGGTCGGCAAGGGGTTAAATTTGGCGTTATCAATCTCATTCTCTCATACTGGTCACTAGAAGTTCAACATGGCACCTCATGGCAAAGATCTCTCTGAGGATCTGAAAAAAAAAAGAATTGTTGCTCTACATAAAGATGGCCTAGTCTATAAGAAGATTGCCAAGACCCTGAAACTGAGCTGCAGCACGGTGGCCAAGACCATACAGCGGTTTAACAGGACAGGTTCCACTCAGAACAGCGCCTCACCATGGTTGACCAAAGAGGTTGACCCGTGATCACCTACTACAGAGGAAGAACGAGGAACTGCCGGTGTAAACACTGTGGTTCCCCGTTCTGACAGGTGGCATGACAGGGATCTACTGATCCCTGTCATCGGGATCAGTTAGATCTGTGATGCCCCTGCCAGCCAAGCCCCCATACTGTTAGAACACAATGAGGGAACACAGTTAACCCCTAAATCACCCTCTACAGGTTAACCCCATTCCCTGCCAGTGACATTACAGTGATCAGTGGCTATTTTCAGATCCGATTGCTGTATAAATGTCATTGGTCCCAAAAAAGTGCCAAAAATGTCTGATATGTTCGCTGCCGCCGTTGTAGTCCTGATAACAATCGCAGATCGCTGCCATTACTAGTAAAAAAAAATAAATCAATTTTCATGGTTTGTAAACGCGGCAAACTTTGTGCAAACCAATCAATATACGCCTATTGCAATTTTTACACCACAAATATGTAGAAGATTATATATCGGCCTAAACTAATTAATACATTTGTTTTTTAATATTTTTTTCTTGGAAATGTATTATAGCAAAAAGTAAGAAATGTTGTTTTTTTTTTCAAAATTGTCGCTATTTTTTTGTTTTTAGCGCAAAAAAATAAAAAACGCAAAGGTGATCAAATACCACAAAAGAAAGCTCTATTTGTGGGGAAAAAGGACGTCAATTTGGGTACAAAGTCGCACGATTGCACAATTGTCAGTTAAAGTGACGCAGTGCCGAATCGCAAAAAGTGCTCTGGTCAGGAAGGGGGTAAATCCTTCCGGGGCTGAAGCGGTTAATATTATATTAAATATGGGGCGGCACAGTGGTGTAGTGGGTAGCACTTTCGCCTGGTAGCAAAGGGGTCGCTGGTTCAAATCCCAACCACAACACTACCTGCCTGGAGTTTGCATGTTCTCCCTGTGCCTGCATGGGTTTCCTCCGGGTACTCCGGTTTCCTCCCACACTCCAAAGACATGCTGGTAGGTAAATTGGATCCTCTCTAAATTGGCCCTAGTATATGTATGAATGTGAGTTAGGGATTTTAGATTGTAAGCTCCTTGAGGGTAGGGACTGATGTGAATGTAAAATATATATATGTAAAGCGCTGCGTAAATTGACAGCGCTATATAAGTACCTAAAATAAATAAAAAATAAAATATAGCATTAAAAGTATTAAAACCAATTTATAACACTTTCACTGATTTAGGATGCAGAGAGACTTACAGCAGAGCACAGTACTTGACAGGGGAGTGGGAGCTGCCAAAGTTAACCTTTCCTACTAACAAGCTGGTGATTGGCTGCTAGGTGGTCCGAGCAACCAATCAGCAGTTTGTTACTAGGAAAAGTAAACTTTGGCAGCACCCACTCAACCCCCCTCACCTTATCTACTTCTTTGCTGACTCCCACTGTATGCCAGACCTTGTTAAGAGGATGACAGGGGACGGAGGCTGGGAGGAGAATCGGCTCCCGTTCAACCCCGCCTGCCAGTGGCGCCCGCCCCTGCCTCCGATGCGGCTCCACATTCACCCTCAGCTTATTTTCACTTGCTAATTCATGCAGGCAAGTGGAAATTTTGAGGGCTGCCTTAGAGAGTCTGTGTGTTAAAAGAAAAAAAAAGAAACTAGTGATGAAATGCTATTTAACCAGTTTAGGACCAGGCACTGCGTCGCTTTAACTGACAGTTGCGCGGTCGTGCGACGTTGTACCCAAACAAAATTTGAGTCCTTTTTTTCCCACAAATAGAGCTTTCTTTTGGTGGTATTTGATCTCCTCTGCGTCATTTCTGATCACCGCTATAAACAAAGAAAGAGCGACAATTTTGCAAAAAAAACCCCAATATTTCTTACTTTTTGCTCAAATACAAATCCGAAAAAAACAAAAAAAATAAAACATTTTTTTTTCATCGGTTTTGGCCGATTTATATTCTTCCTCATATTTTTAGTAAAAATAAAATCACAATCGCCGTTTATTGATTGGTTTGCACAAAAGTTGCCGCGTTTACGAATGATGAGAATTAATTTATTGGCTTTTTAAAAATATTTTACTAGTAATGGCAGCAATCTGCAATTTTTAGCGGTACTGCGATATTGTGGCGACGGACATGTCGGACCATTTTGACACTTTTTTGGGACCATTGGCATTTATACAGCGATCAGTGCTATAAAAATGCACTGATTACTGTGTAAATGCCATTGGCAGTGAAGGGGTTAACCTGAAGTGGGCGCTCTAAGGGTTAACTGTGCTCCCTCAGTGTGTGGGCTGGGCTGGCAGGGGCAGGGGAGTGATCACGGCTTCCATATACAGAAAGCCTGTGATCACATTAGCCCAGAACATGGGCTTTTTTGACAAATTTGGCTCCCATGATTTCAATAGGGTTCGGATTCAGCATCCAAACATCTTTGAAGTTGGCTGAAGGGCAGTTTGGCTCATCCCTAGTCATAGGCATGCGCAGGGGTGTGTGCCAGGTGTGCCTGGGCACACCTTAGTCACCCCATGTGGTGCAGATTACCCCTACTGATAATTCACCAAAGCCTCCAATAGGGCTCCTAAAAAAATTGTGAAAAATAATTTAAAAAATATTAAAAATAAAAAACTACTGACACCGTCCACTGCCCTACTTACACCAACATCTGCACTACTGACAAGTCCACTTCTCTACTGACACCATCCACTGCCCTACTAACACCATCCATGTTTTAATACATTTGGGGTGCACACAGTGGTGTATTTAGGTTTTGTGCTGCCCTAGGCCTGACTAAACTCATGCACCCCCCTAATTTAAATATGAGCCACCCTTTCCTGTCAAGGCCACAGCCCTTCCCGTTTAAGACCCTCCCTAAAACTTCCTAGTGGGGACACTCCCTGAAACTTCCTAGTGGGGACACTCGTTCTGAGGGCCTTGGGGGGATTAGAATGGATTTCCTTAAGAGATTTCCTCATACTTCCTGTTTGGCTATTGGGCAGCACAACAACTCATTGGTTGGGGCCTGCCACCTGGGTCCCTTGGGACGCCCGGATCCCCTACATATGTATGGGCTGTCCCCCTCTGATGGGGGCCTGCCGGTATTAACATACCGGCAGCAAGTGCAGCCGCTTTATGGGGGTGCCAGATCGGTTTGTCTCCCTGCCCAGTCTACCCCATAAGACTAAAAGTGTAGTGCAAGCCGGCGGGGACTCTTTTTGTGCTGCCCCCCTGCAAAGTGCCGCCCTAGGCCTGGGCCTTGTTGGCCTAGGCCAACAAACAGCGTTGGGTGCACACCCTAATACAATAGGCTGCGCACACCTATGTCCCTAGTGCAGGTATAACCAGGGCCGGCTCTACCACTAGGCGGAGTAGGCGGCCACCTAGGGCGCACTGCCGCCTAGGGCACCTGGCCACTGTTGATCTGTTACTGGCTGCTCTGCATTGATTCATGTAAAAACTGACACTGTCTGACTGAGATAATGAGATTGTATTATCACATGCCATTTGCAAATGTATATAGAAATAGTGACTGATCTGCCAAATACCCCACCCCCCTCCGCCCCCACCCCCACCCCCACCCCCATGAGGCTGTATTTGATGGGCACAGGTGAAGCTGTATTTGATGGGCACAGGTGAGGCTGTATTAATTGGTGCTGGTGAAGATGTATTTGATGGGCACAGGTGAGGCTGCATTGATTGGCGCTGGTAAAGATGTATTTGATGGGCACAGGTGAGGCTGTATTGATTGGCGCTGGTGGAGCTGTATTTGATGGGCACAGATGAGGCTGTATTGATTGGCGCTGGTGAAGCTGTATTTGATGGGCACAGGTGAGGCTGTATTAATTGGCGCTGGTGAAGCTGTATTTGATGGGCACAGGTGAGGCTGTATTGATTGGCGCTGGTGAAGCTGTATTTGATGGGCAGAGGTGAGGCTGTATTGATTGGCGCTGGTGAAGTTGTATTTGATAGGCGCTGGTGAGGCTGCATTTGATTGGCGCTGATCAGGCTGCATTTGATTCGTGCTGATCAAGCTGGGCAGGGGAAAAGGGGTGGAGTCAGGGGTGGAGCCAATGGGGGCACAAAATTATGTTTTGCCTAGGGTGTCAAAAATCCTTGCACCAGCCCTGGGTATAACCTCATATGTATGGGGAAAGTAGAATGCCTGTCCAGTGGTAGCTACACCAGTATAGTCATTCTAGCTAACCAGCACCTGTCCAATGTGGCATTAAAATTTATTTTAACAAACTATTACTAAATGGAACCATTTCAAAATGATATAGATAAAAATAATAATGTTCACTTGTTGAATGTCATCATTGTGTTTGTCAGTTGTACAGTAATATCCTTGAGTACAATTGCTAGCGCTTGCTGAACAGAAATACACAGACGTGGGTACGATTCCCTAAGGGTGAACATTTTGCCAGCTTGATACAATGACAATAAGGAGAGCAGTCAGCGCTTGCACGAACTTTGACATCAGTTTCCTTGCATGATGAAAAAGCTGCAAAGCAACAACTAACATTGATAGAGTGACCAGGTCAATGGGATTCGGTTTCACCGGCAGCTTCATATGACATGTTTCTGTTTTCCTAATAAACACATGGGAATTCAATATGGAGCGCTGGCTTCATTTAGACTCCAAGCATTTGGAAAACAGCTGAGCAAGGTTGGCAAGCCCTTTGGGTCATACAGGTGAAAGGGTTCAGCAGGTGGAACGTTGACTTTAATCCCATTCTTCGCGTAGTCATTATCCTTCTTCAATTATGAATGTGTGTATTGGTATCAACATAATACACACATTCATATCTGCCAGAAGCAATCTAAGGCTGCTAAGGAGAAATATAGTAATGACTAGATAATGGAAGCCTGTTTATCCAACAGAACAAAACATAGAAAAGAAAAATAATTTACGTGTGCGTTTTTAAAGAAAAAATGCGTGGGTGTTAAAAAAGAAACGTTTATCTTGTAGTGTACAAACTAAATACATTTATTAAAACAGAATATATTAGTTGGTAAATGTTATGTGAAAACAAATGTAAAAAATAAATCAACAAATTAAATGTTGAAGCTGAACTCCAAGTATAATTTTTGTATTTTAGTTGCAGAGTTACTTTGGTCTAGCGCAGGGATAAGCAATTAGCGGACCTCCAGCTGTTACAAAACTACAAGTCCCATCATGCCTCTACCTCTGGGTGTCATGCTTGTGGCTGTCAGAGTCTTGCTATGCCTCATGGGACTTGTAGTTCTGCAACATCTGGAGGTCCGCTAATTGCATATCCCTGGTCTAGCGTGAACCAAGGTAAGCATACATATCTCATACTTATAAAGAAGAAAGAACATTTCCTTAAAGGGCTTGTAAAGTCAGAAGGCTTTTTATCTTAATGCATTAAGATAAAAAGCCTTCTGTGATAAGCAGCCCCCCTCTGCTCCCCTAATACTTACATGAGCCCCCTCCCTATCCAGCTATGTCCATGAGTGTCTCGGCTGTCTGAGACTCTACTTCTTGATTAGCTGAGACATAGCAGCAGCGCCATTGGCTCCTGCTGCTATCAGTCAAAGTCGGCTAGCCAATCAGGATAGAGAGGAGGCGGGGCAGAGCCACAGCTCTGTGTTGAATGGACACAGGGAGCTGTGATTCAGCTTGGGTGCCCCCACAGCAAGCTGCTTGCTGTGGGGGCACTCAACAGGAGAGTGGGGTCAAGAGCATAGAAGAGGCACCAGAGAAGAGGAGGACTGGGGCTGCTCTGTTCAAATCCACTGCAACAGAGCAGGTAAGTATAACATGTTTATTATCTTTATAGAAAAAAACGTAGAGACCTTCCAATCACTTTAAAGGGGTTATAAACCCTTGCGGTTTTTCACCTTAATGTACCAGCCCCCCTTTTACTTACCTGAACCAGATTGTTCCAGCGACGGGGACGAGCACATCCGCAGCAGCCGGTGTCTGGGGTCCTCATTGGATAGAATGATAACAGCGCAGCCATTGGCTCCTGCTGTTGTCAATCAAATCCAATAATGCAGAAGCCAGGGGTGGAGCCACCTCCTGATGTCCATGTCAATGTATGCAGCAGCAGGACACGGGAGCACACCCGCACGGGTGCCCCGAGGGAGAGTGGCTCTCCAACGGGGCACTGGAGAAGAGGAGGAGCCAGGAGCACCACTGAGGGACCCCAGAAGAGGAGGATCAGGGCCACTCTGTGCAAAACCAACTGCACAGAAGAGGTAAGTATGTCATGTTTGTTTTTTTTTTTAAACAAACAGAACCTTTACATATCCTTTAAATAGGCCCTATAGACAGACAGAGCAGGTACAAGGAAGGTAAGTGACAGTGGGAGAGGTTGCTTTGTTGAGATTGTGGGGGTTAATTACTAAAACTGGAGAGTGCAAAATTTGGTGCAGCTCTGCATCAGCTTCCAGGTTTTATTGCCAAAGTTTACTTGAACAAGCTGAAGTTAGAAGCTGATTGGCTACTATGCACAACAGCATCAGTTTTAGAAAATCCATGTCAGGACTTGCGTCACCTGTTGGTGGCACTGTGGTTCCCTGGGCGGAGGGTGGTAATACCAATGTCCACCAGCGGGTGTCTCCCAGAAGCCAGTAGACCCCAGTAATCAGTTTCCCCCTGATGTTGGCTGCTGGGAGACACCTGCTAGAGGAAACTGGAACTACAACCCCCAGCCCAGGAAACCACAGTGCAACCAGTTGGTGATCCAGGTCCTGATAGACTGTACAGTTCCCAAAAGTTATAATGATTTTTCTTTATTTGTTGTGGTCAGGACTAAATAGATAAATATGAAATATGGCTCATTAATCTTTTTTGTATTCTCCGCCTGAGCAAGCAGGAACTTAAAGTGGTTGTAAACCCTCAGATACTGTATACCCAGTGAAGTACCTCAGGTGATACACAGAGATTAAACAAATCCTCCTACATAGGTTTTACATGTTTGTCTGCAGTCTTCTCTTCTCTACACCCTTTCAAAAGTGAAGATTATGTTAAAGAGCTTCCTACATCTTTCAGCAGCACAGAGGAGGGGTGGAGAGACTTCAGTTACACTGCGTGAGAGCTGATTGTAGGAAAGGCACACACCCCTCATCACACAGCAGAAGATCTGTGTTGTGAATAGACAAGCTCCGTTCTAAGCTTTCCCCTCCTCCCTCCTGATACAAATGTATCTCATGTGTTGGGTGAACTTCTCAGAAGTGACTCATGCTGATAACAGAGGAGTGAAGCACCAGAGAGAATCAACGCTTAGAGCTTTGGAGAGAGATAAGTAAACACTGCAGATGTATGTGCGTTGCTCAAATTCAATGGCCAAGGTTTAAAACCACTTTAAAGCATCTGATCAGAAGTTTTCCAGTCCCGTTACCTAAAAATAAAAAAAAAGTTAGTTATTTACAGAGTTCAAAGCTCAAGCTGAAATTTACACACACACACACGTGACTCAGAGAAAAGGAATTGTTTGTTGCTGTACTGCCATTTCAGCTATCTCTTAGTGCTCCTATATCATATAGTAGTAGTATTAGTAGTAGTAGTAAATGCTTATAGTAAAAAAAAAAATGTATACATATATAACTGATAATTAATATGAGGAAAATGGCTGTACAGCAGAGGGGAGGCTTTCTCTAATGTCAAAGCAGTGTAGCAACTCTCTTTCATATGCTCTTGCCCAGATGGGTCTAATGAACTCTTGGGCCATGTTCTTCCCTTTGGTGTGCTTGAATCTACAGGCTTTCATTCTCAATGAACAGGGTCTTACTCGGCCTCAAGCTTAGTACCCTTACACTATTGTCTCTCTAGCTTGTCATGAACAGGGCATCATTAGGATTCAGGGCTTTTCAGAACTCCATTAGTACCTCTCCAATATGAGCTCCCTCAACTCTCTGTGTGGAATTCCCTGGGGAAAAATTCCAATTCCCAACCCAATGCTACCAAATCGACTACAAACAGGTTCTATGGTCCTTGCTGCTTCTCTTATGGTCCCTCTCTGTAGCCTGTGTCATACCATTTATTGGCTAACTATTGTATTGTAGTGCAAACTTTTGAGGCATGCAGGCCTCTTCTTCAGGCACTGCATGCTACAAAAGCTTGCACCACAACCTATTTAGTTAGTCATCTTAGATCCAAACTTCTATATTTGTAGATGGCTAAGAAGTAGAGATGAACTCAGTGTTCAGTCTGAAGGTAAGTTCGGACCAAATAATGGCTGTTTAGATGTTTGTCTAAATGCCAAATGTTTATGGTGTTTATGTTTATGGGTGAATGTGTTCAAATGTGACAGTTTCCGGCTGTCAATGGTTGCTAAGGAAGCAGGGGCTGCTTGCACCTGCCGTGCCCTTACCAACCACTGGGGTCACCTGATCCATTCCTGATCCCCAGCCATGTTAGCAAATGGGTGGAGAATGGAATGACCACATGGCCATATTTGGGCTATGATGTCACCACTATCCTGACCATTAAGTTTTGCTAAGGAAGCAGTGGCTGCTTTCATCTGCTGCACACTCACCAACCGTTGACATCATTTGGCCCATTCATTAACATAGCTGGGAATCTCCAGCCATGTAAGCCAATAGGTGGGGAATGTAGCAATACATCATTACCTAAATATGGCCATATTTGGGCAATGATGTCACCACTATCGCCGCCCCTTCCTTTATATAGGTGATGACTTCATCCGACTTTGTGTGGGACAGGTCGTTGGGTTTTTTTTGGCGGCAGTAGGCATTGTGATTGATGATGGATTTTCAAGGGACATTTTTTGGGGATTTTTTAAAAATAAAGGACTTGTCAAATGTTTGAGTGTATTTATTTCTAGGTGACATTTTTTTTTTACGAATGAATAGGGGTACTATGTGCCCCTACTCATTCTCGTGGGGGGCATATTTATATTAAAGGGGTTTCCAGATTCAGATAAGGAGAAGGATTGTGGGGATGAGGTGGGGAATATGAGCAGGACAAGAGTTTATAAGCTTATCATTGGCCGTGAAAGAGGAAAGAGATACGTGTTTGTGATCAATGTAAATAAAAGAAGTGTGTAAGAAATAATGTGGGAATGACTAATTGAAAAAAGATGACTATGACTAACATGTCAGGGGGCGTGTCTACTGGAGAAGTGCTGGTTGAGGCCATTCACTTCAGCGAGCACCGGGTCGGTTCAGTGGCGTCTTATCCTTGTTATTGCCAGCCCGCAAATGTGTTACTAGCCAGATCACCAAGTAAAAACAAAGGAAAAATGAAATAAAGGAAAACAAAACTAATGTAGCCACCACATCTAAGGACTGGTAATTGCAATACAATGCATTTTTGTTTTTGGGTTTAGACACACTTTAAAGTATAACTAAAGGTAAAACATTGTTTTCAGTTTTGGACAGAGTGGAGAGAGATTAGAACTCTATCAGTTTTTATTGCTGTCTGTGCCCCCATTAAGGAGACTCATCTTGTATTTTTCCTACTTACCATTATCATTGAAAGCGAAAGAAAATCCCACATTTTGGATTGCCCCCACAAAAGTAATTAAGGAGATATCTTCCAATGGGAACACTAGCTCGGGTGACCTGGGGGTCCCCAAGGGATTCTCTTAATTTGTAGGGATTTCTTCTGACTTCCTGTTTGGCCAGGGGAGAGGAAGTGAAGAGAAATCTCCATGATGGAACACAGAGGGTGGAAAATCTGGCAGGAGTTGTAACCCTCACTTGCTCTATCCAAAATGAAAAAAAGGTTTGCCTATAGTTCTACTTTATCCCCAAGGGTAAGGGAGAGGGGTGAAGTTCCCCTTTAACCCCTTCCCATCCGCGCTATAGCCAAATGATGGCTACAGCATGGGCTTATTTTGCTGGGAGGGCTTCTGTTGATGTCCTCCCGTGATCGCGTTGCCCGTCCTTCGGACTCAGCTGATTGCAGATCAGGGTAAAGGGCCAATCACAGTGGCCCTTTACCACGTGATCAGCTGTGACTAATGACAGCTGATTACAGATGTAAACACAAGCCGGTTATTGGCGTTTCTTTCCTCACGCTGACAGCATGAGGAGAGAAGGGAGCCGATAACCAGCTGGTGTTAAAGGGGCATCTACACTGATAATCAGGGTCCTGATTATCAGTTCAGGCCCAAAAGTGCCCACCAATGCTGCCAATCAGTGCTTATCAGTGCTGCTAAGCAGTGCCCATCAGTGTTGCCAATCAGTGCCCATCAGTGCCTCCTCATGAGTGTCACCAATCAGTGCTACATATCAGTGCTGCCTACCAGTGCCTATCAGTGATGCCTATCAGTGCCCATTGGGGCCACCTATCAGTGCTGCCTACCAGTGCCTTTCAGTGACGCTTATCAGAACCCATCTGTGCCACCTATTAGTGCCCATCAGTGGCACCTATCAGGGCCACCTTTCAGTGCAGTCTCATCAGTGCCTCCTCATCAGTACCCACCAGTACAGCCTCATCAGTGCCCATCAATGGCACCTATCAGTGATGCCTCATCAGTGCCAATTAGTGCAGCCTCATTGGTGCACATCAGTGAAGTAGAAAAATTACTTGTTTGCAAAATTGAATAAACTATGAAAAATGTTTTTTCTTTTTTCAAAATGTTCTGTCTTTTTTTGTTTGTTTAGCAAAAAATAAAAGACCCAGTGGTGATTAAATACCAGCAAAAGAAAGCTCTTTTTTTGTGTTAAAAAAAATATAAAAATGTTGTTTGGGTACAGTGTTGCATGACCGCACAATTGTCATTCAAAGTGCGACAGTGCTGAAAGCTAATAATTGACCTGGGCAGGAAGGGGGTGAGAGTGCCCAGTAGGCAAGTGGTTAAATAAACTTTCTATTTTGGCATTATTCGTTTGTGCAGTGACACATATCCAATTTGTTATTCATTTTGTTATAAGGGGTATGTACACAGGTCATTGTGGAAAATTTGGAACGCCTTGTAATGAAAGGAATCTTCTAATGAGTTGATGAAGTATTTCTATAGCTCGGATTGTGTCGACGCAAGCGGAACACATGTGCCACCGTAGGCACAGGTTATCTCTCTGCAAATGACAGTATTTCCCAAGTAGCTAACTAATCAGAAACACTTTCTTGTTTTAGCAGTGGAGGAAAATCATTTGGACTCACACCACAGCCTTCAAATCTCTGCAGCCAACTGCTATCTTACTTGGGAAGGTGCCACGGAAAAAGACAGCAGAGCAAGTTCACTTGAGGAGATCTTTAGCGGGAGATTTTTCTCTTGTTAAAAAAATAAACTCATAAAAGAAACCTGGCTCTTACGGAAAGAAGACGTTTTAAACAAGGCAAAGAGATTCATAGCTATCCATGTGCCAGATACGTGTGTTGGGGCTATGGACAGACGTATCCTACACCAGACACCTCATAACCAAGTATAGGGTGTATATTGATAGAAACAGTTTATCCATCAGATACTAAAAAGGAGCCACCAATTAACTCCTCATAGCAATATTATGTAACAGGAAACAGTTATGCAGAACAGCCATTTGACTGTAAAAATATAGCACTAGGTCAAGCAACGGACCTCTGCTGGATGGAGCTGGAGCAATGTGACTTATCTTTGGCACGTCGTATCGGCAGATACAATGTCAACTGACGTTCCAGATCCCAGTGACTGAGAATAGTGTCCCCTAACGTCTAAGGCTTGTATCTTCTTTGAAAGTAGAGGAGGCACAATTTCCATTAGCATTGAGTTACGGCAGGCTAGAAAGAGATAATACGGGGATTACTGCTCTGTAATATAACCTGTGTGTGCAGTTTCCAAGCTGCTCAATACTTTTCTGGCTCGTCATAAGTTGAATTGGCCTTAAAGCTATAATCACATCACCGGACTTTAAGGTCATCTACGAAGTCTTTTTCCAGATGTCTTATGGAATTATCAGACTGGAGCTGTTGGAACTTGTTTTTAGCTACACGAAAGCTGAAATACTAGGGGGTATGGATGGATTCACGAGGGGCTTGTTCACATGGGCATCCAGAGGACGGTATAAATCGAACAGCTGAGTCATAGCTTTACTGCTCCCATTAGCCACTTCAATACAAGGCACTTTTACCCCCTTCCTGCCCAGACCAATTTTGCGCTTTCAGCACCATCACACTTTGAATGACAATGGCGCAGTCATGCAACTTGCCAGTCAATTGGGTCACTCGCACAACCACCGCCTCTACCTCAGTCACCAGCCCAGCACTTACCCCATCTAGGGCAGCGCCTCCTCTGGGCGGTGGCATCCCCTGCCTCTCCTCCTCCTAGTCATCACGGTGGCTTCCGCCGTGCCGCGTGTCTAATCCCTCCTCCTCCTAGGAGACCAATAGGATCGCTTCTCCTCTCAGCCAATCAGGTGACGTGTCTCAGGACCCGCTTCCCGAATGGCCAGGAGGAGAATCAGGGAGACAATAGTGAATGAGCCCCAAGCCCACCCTTTTTTTAAGCCAATTAGAGCCTAAGGCTCTAATCATGTGCTTCTATAAAAAAACATCCATTGGTATCCATACATCCGTATGGGCGGGCTGCCACTGGCCAAAATGTATTCTGCTACATTTCTTTGATGAAAATAACACAAATGAGTGTATATTATTCAGTCTGTAGGTAAGTTATAGAGTCCACCAACTATGGTATACAGTATCTCACAAAAGTGAGTACACCCCTCACATTTTTGTAAATATTTTATTATATCTTTTCATGTGACAACACTGAAGAAATGATACTTTGCTACAATGGAAAGTATTGATTGTACAGCTTGTATAACAGTGTAAATTTGCTGTCCCCTCAAAATAACTCAACACACAGCCATTAATGTCTAAACCGCTGGCAACAAAAGTGAGTACACCTCTAAGTGAAAATGTCCAAATTAGGCCCAAAGTGTCAATATTTTATGTGGCCACCATTATTTTCCAGCACTGCCTTAACCCTCTTTGGCATGGAGTTCACCAGAGCTTCACAGGTTGCCACTGGAGTCCTCTTCCACTCCTCCATGATGACATCACGGAGCTGGTGGATGTTAGAGACCTTGCGCTCCTCCACCTTCCATTTGAGGATGCCCCACAAATGCTCAATAGGGTTTAGGTCTGGAGATATGTTTGGCCAGTCCATCACCTCTACCCTCAGCTTATTTAGCAAGGCAGTGGTCATCTTGGAGGTGTGTTTGGGGTCTTTATCATGTTGGAATACTGCCCTGAGGCCCAGTCTCCGAAGGGAGGGGATCATGCTCTGCTTCAGTATGTCACAGTACATGTTGGCATTCATGATTCCCTCAATGAACTGTAGCTCCCCAGTGCTGGCAGCACTCATGCAGCCCCAGACCATGACACTCCCACCACCATGCTTGTCTGTAGGCAAGACACACTTGTCTTTGTACTCCTCACCTGGTTGCCGCCACACACACTTGACACCATCTGAACCAAGTAAGGTAATCTTGGTCTCATCAGACCACAGGACATGGTTCCAGTAATCCATGTCCTTAGTCTGCTCGTCTTCAGCAAACGGTTTGCAGGCTTTCTTGTGCATCATCTTTAGAAGAGGCTTCCTTCTGGGATGACAGCCATGCAGACCAATTTGGTGCAGTGAGCAGCGTATGGTCTGAGCACTGACAGGCTGACCCCCCCACCCCTTCAACCTTTGCAGCAATGCTGGCAGCACTCATACGTCTATTTCTCAAAGACAACCTCTGGATATGACGCTGAGCACGTGCACTCAACTTCTTTGGTCGACCACGGCGAGGTCTGTTCTGAGTGGAACCTGTCCTGTTAAACCGCTGTATGGTCTTGGCCACCGTGCTGCAGCTAAGTTTTATTTCTACTGGATTCAATATTCTTCTAACGGTTCTAGGACTTTGAATCGACGTCGTGCCACCGGTTCTGGTATGTCGCCAAATTGTCCTGTCCAAGGTGAGTCTTGTCTGGAGCGGCACCAGCTGGTTTCTTCAACTCACGTGCACGAGTC
>BLSH010079822.1:100622-114300 GCA_018402905.1 Glandirana rugosa | reverse complement strand
TGAGGAGCGGCCTCCGGACGCTCCATTCTGCTGTTAACTGGAGAGTCCTTGTGGGTGCAGGAACAGGCCAGCAAAGTTTCCCCTCCATGTCTGTGGACTCTATTACACTTCTCTGACCAGAGCTCTTTAACCTGCTGGGCGGCGTGTCACCCAAATCAGGTACTGGAACAAACCCCCCACCACCAGGGTCTGTAGGTCTGAGTCCGGTACCAACAGCTAGCCAGACATCAGGCCTGAAACCAGCGGGGGCAGGCAACACAGGGACATCAAAATCAGCCTGGGCATCAAGCCGGGGGAAAACAGTGGCAAGCTGGGCATTAGGTAGCCAAACATCCACAGGCACTGGATCATCAGGCACCTGGTCATCACACTGGGTAGTAGGCATCGGGTAATCAGGCACTGGATCAGCGGGCACCAGGTCACACTGGGTAGTGGGCACTGGGTCGGCAGGCACAGAGTCATAAGGCGCTGGATCAGCGGGCACAGAGTCATCAGGCACTGGATCAGCAGGCCCCAGGTCGTCACATTGGGCAGTGGGCACCGGGTCGTCACACTGGGCAGCGGGCACTGGATCAGCGGACACAGAGTCATCAGGCATTGGATCAGCAGGCACCGGGTCGTCACACTGGGCAGCAGACACCGGGTCGTCACACTGGGCAGCAGGCACTGGGTCGTCACACTGGGCAGCAGGCACCGGGTCAGCGGGCACAGGAACAGGCTGGACAGCGGACACAGGAACAGCGGGCACAGAGTCATCACACTGGGTAGTAGACATCGGGTCATCAGGCAATGGATCAGCAGGCACCGGGTTGTCACACTGGGCAGCAGGCACCGGGTTGTCACACTGGGCAGCAGGCACCGGGTCGTCACACTGGGCAGCAGGCACCGGGTCGTCACATTGGGCGGCAGGCACCGGGTCGTCACACTGGGCGGCAGGCACCGGATCGTCACACTGGGCGGCAGGCACCGGATCGTCAGGCACTGGATCAGCGGGCACTGGGTTATAAGGTGTAGGATCAGCAGGCACTTGATCAGTGCACACCGGGTCATCAGGCACTGGGTCATCGGGCACCGGGTCATCTTGCACTGGGTCAGCGGACATCAGGTCATTGGGTACAGGATCAGCAGACATCAGGTCATCGGGAACGGGATCAGCAGACATCAGGTCATCGGGAACGGGATCAGCGGGCATCAGGACATTAGGCACAGGATCAGCAGGCACAGGATCAGCGGGCACCAGGACATTGGGCACAGGATCAGCGGGCACCAGGACAGCTGGCACAGGATCAGCGGGCACAGGATCAGCGGGCACAGGATCAGCGGGCACAGGAACAATGAAGTCAAATTGAATAGCCGGCAAAGAGTCCATAGGGCCAGACTGGGTGAAGGACAGAGAACCAGTAGAGTTAGGTGAAATAGTGACAGGCAGGTGGGAAACAGAGGGTCCAATTTTCATGGGTTGAACCAAGGGGGCAGATGTGGAGGCAGACTGGAACAGATCAGTTGTTGAAGCAGACTGAATCAGATTGGCAGGTGTGGAGGCAGGATTGGATAGTGGTAGGATTGTGCAGGTTGGGAAAAACTTTCGTTTCTTTTTGGGTTTAGTCACAGAAATTCTGTATGGGGATGCAGGGCTGTAAGTAGTGGGTGCAGCTGATGGAGGAGAAGAGCAGTAGGATGGTAAAGAGGGAGCAGTTGTTGAGGATCTTTGTGGGGTATATTGGGCTGCAACTGTGGTTGCTATGGGCGATGGAGAAAAAGACATTTCAGCAGCCAGGTGTCTGGCCACAGGACTGGGTGGTTGCAGGCTGACAGAGGACGAGTGCAATATTTTTGACCATGCTTGTAATAAAGGTTGCACAAAATCAGATTTGCATACTGCCTGTCTGACCAGTGATTGCACAGAATCAATACACTCCCTTAGCACCTGTTGGGAACATGCTGAGTAATGTTCAAAGAAAAAGGCTGAGTCGTCTTCCAGTAACCAAACCAATGAAACCACCTGCATTAAACTGAAAGGTGGGGTGTAATCATCACCACCACTAGGGACACCAGACAAAGCCAACTCTGCACAAATTTGAATTAGTGGCTGAATCTCTTCAAACAAAAATCTTCCTTGGTCAACAAAAGAGTGAGCCAGACGGATGCATTCCAACAATTGCTCCCTAGTCTGCTTTCAAAATCTGGCAACAATAATCCCTGTCTTCTATTGCAAGCAGTGAGAAATACAAAATCTCCTCAGCATGCATCTTGCAGCCGTTAGCAATGCTCAGACCTGATTCCCAGGTGCAGCCGATCTGATTGTATGGCTTCGGTATTATGTCAGGGATACCATATGCAGGTATCCAGCAGGGATGGTCAGATCAGTTGGCTGCACTTAAAGGAATCAGGACTAGGTGTAAGGGGAAAATATCAATATATTTATTAGACAAATAACACACACTTCCAACACCAAACACCAGCAAACATAAATGAGCAAGTAAAAGATGAAAACACACCAAACCCCAAAATAAACAACTATCTGACTAACTAAATACAAGTGAAGAAAACACACACATATACAATAAGCAACCAGGGATACCAGATAAGGGGAACAGGGAGCCAGGTACTGGGAGCAGAAGGAGAGCAAGGGAGCAGGTTCAGGAATCAAGTCTCTGGGTCTGGATCGCAGATCAGGGATCAGAGCAGGTCAGGTTCAGGCATGGACACAGCTTGCAGGGAAAATACAGAAGCACTGGGACAGGGAGCAAGGCGGGCTTATATGGACCCAGCAGACCCATCAGGTGCAGCTTAATGACCTGTAAGCTCAATCTCCTGGGAGACTCCCTCTGGTGGCCACCAGAACTACACCATTTAGTTTTCCAAACACTGCCACCAGCAGGTGACCCAAGCAAGGGCACAGGTCCTGACATTACCTCTGCACATGCCCTGTCAGGCCCAGTAAGTCAAGACCTCCACATGATATGAACTTTCAGGTTGCTGGTCCTTCTGTGACTCACGTTGTCCTCCCTGTCTCTCTACGGGTGGTGGAAGAGGAGATTTGGCTTCTGGCAATTGTTGACTCAGGGACATACATTTGCTTCCTGGACTCTGCTTTGGCTAAGAGACTATGTGTGCCCCTTCAGAACAAGAAACATACTTTACAAGTACATCTGGCTGACATCTCCTTACCTTGCTCAGGAGCCGTCACTCAAGAAACTAAATCCATCTTTACCAGAACAGACTCAGGCCATCAGGAGTTCCTCCGTTTTGACATTATCTGTTCACCCATTTTCCCTATCATCCTGGGTTGCAAGCCCACAATCCACAAATAAACTGGATTAAGAAAGAATTAACCTTTTCTTCTGACTACTGTTCACAGCACTGCATTAACCCGGCCATCAGCAAACCTGCTACCTGTCTATCTCTCCAGCCTCCATCCAGTTTACATCCGAATGTTCCCTCTGCATACCATGAATTCATGGATGTATTCGATAAGAAAGGAGCTGATCATCTGCCTCCCCACAGACCATACGATTGTCCAATAAAACTATTGCCCGGGGCTGAGATTCCCTTTGGACGAATCTTCCCACTGTCCGAAGTAGAGTTTGAAGCCTTATGGGAATACATTGATGAAAACCTTGAAAAATGGTTCATGCAGCCTTCTTCCTCCCCTGCCGGGGCCGGAATCTTTTTTTGTAGGGAAGAAAGACAGGACTCTAAGACCATGTGTTGATTACAGAGACCTCAACAAGATCACCATCAGAGATAGGACTACAGATCACAGGGTGCCTTGGTGGGACCTGTAGCTTACTCATGCATTTGCAAATTTGTGCAACTAAACCCCTGTTTTTAAACGCATACTGTTAGACAAGTTATTTTGGTTAGTCACAGCTGGCCAGTAAGTAGAGCTTGGTATTTGCCTTGGATTTATCCCTGGTCCTTGTTTTTGCTGTTTGTTGCCGTCCAATGCTCCTTGCTACAAAGGCCAGTTATAGGTGTAGGTAGTGGTCATTGTTTGGTAAGGCAACGCATTGACATCTTTGCTGCCACTGCACTATATTCTGGGTGTTCAATGTGCCCCTGTACCTTTAAGGAGGAGTGGGGCCCCCTCCAGACCATCTGCCTACACCTATCTTATTAGAATGCATGTGCTTCCACTATGAAGTCTCTTACAAGTCAGAGATAGGACTACAGATCACAGGGTGTCTTGGCGGGGCCTGTAGCTTACGCATGCATTTGCAAATTTGTGCAACTGAGCCCCTGTTTTTAAACGCATACTGTTAGACAGGTTATTTTGGTTAGTCACAGCTGGCCGGTAAGTAGAGCTTGGTATTTGCCTTGGATTTATCCCTGGCCCTTGTTTTTGCATCAAGAATCGTTACCTCTCATCCCTGAACTCTTTCAACGATTCTGTCCAGATCTTTACTAAACTTGATCTATGAGGCGCATACAATCTCAAAGGAGACGAATGGAAGACCGCTTTCAGAACTCGCTTTGGATATTATGAATATCTGGTCATGCCATTTGGATTATGCAACGCCCCAGCCACCTTCCAGCATTTAGTCAATGACATTTTCAGAGAGTTCGTGGACAACTTTGTTATCGTCTATCTCAAAGATATCCTTATCTTCTCTGCCACCTTGGAACTGCATCGTACACATGTGAAGAAAGTACTTGCAACTCTCCGGAAACATGGACTCTATGTTAAGGCAGAGAAATGTGACTTTGAAAAGACCACTATCCAGTTCCTAGGTTTTGTCATCTCTACGGGAGGAATCACAACGGATCCCCAGAAGGTAAAAGCTATTCTGGATTGGCCAGCACCATCGGATAAAAAGGGGGTCCAACGTTTCATTGGCCAACTTCTACTGCAGGTTTGTGAAAGGATTTTCTGTGATCATTGCACTCATTACACAGCTCACGCGTAGACAAGGCCAGTTTCAGAGATACCCAGAAGCCCAGATTGCCTTTGACAAACTCAAGAGTCGGTTCACTTCAGCACTGGTACTGCAGCATCCAGACCCTGCACTGCCGTATGTTTTAGAAGTTGATGCATCAGAAATAGCAACAGGAGCCATTCTCTCCCAGCATCAAGGACCAAAAGCCCTTCTCCACCCTGTGGCTTTTGCCTCTTGGAAAATAACCCCTCCTGAGAGAAATTATGATGTGGGTGTCCGAGAATTATTGGCTATTAAATTTGCCCTGGAAGAGTGGAGATACTTATTGGAAGGTGCTGCTCATCCCATCATGATCTTTACAGATCACAAGAACCTGGAGTACCTCAGAACTGAAAAATGCCTTCCACCCCACCAGGCTCGATGGGCATTATTTTTCTCCAGGTTCAATTTTCACCTATCATATCGACCAGGCTCTAAGAACGGCAAAGCTCACGCTTTATCCCAGATGTTCCCAGAGACCCCTGACATCACCGAACCCGAAACCATCTGCACAAAATTTTCTGCTCATACAGCCTGATCTTAAGACTGCAATCAGACAAGCCTCCAGCCAGTGTACAGAACCTGGAACCTCTATTTTGAAGAGACAAGAAGGGTTGCTGTGGTTCCAGAATACAATTTTTGTTCCCCAACAAGTAAGGTTACAAATCTTAAGAACCCTTCATGATCACAAACTCGCAGGTCACTTCGGCACACAAAAAAATGCTGAACTGATCCAACGTTCCTTCTGGTGGCCCAGCTGGAGGCAAGACTGCAAGGACTATGTTAACTCGTGCTCTATTTGTCAGCGAAACAAGGGGCCCAAGGCCAAGTCTTGGGGTTTGCTAAGGCCGCTGCTGGTCCCTGAGCAACCATGGAAGAAGATCTCCATGGACTTCATTGTTGACCTGCCTCCATCATAGGGATTCACTGCCATCTTTGGTGGTAGCGGATCGCCTTTCTAAGATGGCACACTTTTTACTGATGAAAGGAACACCCTCTGCTATGGAGACCGCCAATACATTCATCAAGGAGGTGGTCAGACTGCACGGGTTACCTGACAACATAGTATCTGACAGAGGGGCTCAATACACCTCTAGATTTTGGAAGGACCTGTGCAAATCCCTGTCCATTGAGGTTTGCCTTTCCTCTGCTTACCCCCCACAAAGCAATGGTCAAACAGAAAGGACAAATCAAACTTTAGAGCAATATCTACATTGTTTCTGTACCTATTCCTAAGATGACTGGGTTTCACTGCTCCCATGCGCTGAATTTGCCTACAATAATTCCATACACACCGCCACAAATCAGTCTCCTTTCTGGGCTAACTATGGCTATCATCCTACCTTTTTACCCAATATGTTACCAGAGGCAACAGTTCCTGCAGTTCAAGATACATTTTATTCAGTCCAATTACCAACAGCTTCGGGAAGACATGCAGCAGGCCCAGGGAAGGAGAAAGAATCCTATGTTCAAGATAAGAGACAAGGTGGGGCTATCAGCCATGAATCTCAGGCTCACTTGCCCATACAGAAAATTGGGGCCAAGATTCATCGGATCTTTTGAGATCAAAAGGATAATAAACTCAGTAGCCTTTGAAATGGCATTACCCATCTCTTACAAGTTCCTTCCAATCTTCCATGCATCTCTTCTTAAACCCGCAGTTCCAAGTCCATTCCCAGGAAGGGAACAGCTGCCGCCGCTTCCAGTTGTAGTGGAAGGCAAACCTGAATTTGAGGTCAAAGCAATTCTGGATTGCAGGAGAAGGGGCAGGCAAATTCAATAGCTCATTAAGTGGAACGGGTACCACTAAGAAGATAATTCATGGGAACCTTCTGGTAATGTACATGCTCCACGATTAGTGCGGGCTTTCCACAATGACCACCCAGAGAAGATAGCCAGCTTGGGCTTCCAGAGGCTGCCCCTTGGGGGGGCACTATCAGAGAAGCAGGCAGATCGCCGCCTTCCCACACATATGCGTGGAAGATAAACACATCTACGCATGCCAGGGCACGTTTGTTCGGGACGGCGCGATCCGCATGTTCAGCATAACCAATGAGACAGTTTGCTGGCCTATAAAAGGCAGTCTCTGTGTTACACAAATCGCTGGATTGTCTCAGCTCACCAGTGTTCCTGAACCTGTGTCCCGCATCCTGATTGAATCTTGACCTTGCTCCTGATCTACTCTGCTGTGTTTGACCCCTGGCTTGCCTTACGGACTACGCTTCTGCCTGATCTGCTGAACTTGACCCCTGGCTTGCTACATGAACTCTGCCTTACTCAGTCTCCTGCACTTGACCCTCTGCCTGGATTATGGACTTGCTCCTTATTATAGCCTGTGCCGACCCAGCTGCATCCTCTGTCTCCACATCTGGAGTGTGCTACACCCCTGCCGGGCCTTCATGGACAACCTCTCCTGAAGACTACTACCTGCTGGAAGTTTCTGCTGCTTCTGGTTCCCAGTCTACACAGTCTTCCAGTGATCATCTGCTCCAGCCTGTCTACAGCCCCGGTGACCTGTGCTTCTCTACGCACCATACCACCTGTTCCCAATTCCAGGGGTATACTACGAGCATTTCGGCCTCGGATCAGGTACGTGATAATGGGCAAACTCACTAAAGAGAGGAAATGATGCCCTGCCTGAGGACTGACCACCACCTCCACCTTTGCCTGTGGACACATTTGTTGCTGGCCCCCTTACAGTGCCAAGGGAACACCTGCCTCTCCTTGTTGTCCTCCCAGACATTATTGGGAGGGAGGGGGCGGTAGTTATTAGCAAATGTAAAGAAGAAGTGGAAATCTGCACTTTAATCAATGTAAAGTGGTGTTTGGTGCACTTTAATTTGAGTACTCACACTACACAGACACACTCCCCGGATACACTATAATATACTGCAATATAATGCGTCAAATGTACAGTGATGCACAGAAGTAAATGGCGTTAAACTGTCAGTAACACACACAGAAGTAAATGGTGTTAAACTTGCAGTAACGCACAAAACTATATGCCGTTAAACTGGCAGTAACGCACACAGAAGTAAATGGCGTTAAACTGGCAGTAACACACACAGAACTATATGGCGTTAAACTGGCAGTAACGCACAATACTATATGGCGTTAAACTGGCAGTAAAGCACACAGAAGTAAACGGTGTTAAACTTGCAGTAACACACAAAACTATATGGTGTTAAACTGCCAGTAACACACACAAAACTATATGGCGTTAAACTGGCAGTAACGCACAAAGAAGTAATGGCGTTAAACTAGCAGTAACACACACAGAAGTAAATGATGTTAAACTTGCAGTAACGCAATCAAATAGACTGTGTTAAACCGTCACTACACTGATGTTATCTGAACTGTCCCTACTCTAGCTATACATTCATTTACAGATTAGTGAGACGGTCTCACTACACTACACTGTAACTATCTGAGCTGTCCCTACTCTACATATACAATAATGTATGTATGAATGACACAGTCTCACTACACTGCACTGAATCTATCTGAGCTGTCCCTACTCTAGCTGCACACTATGCAAAGCTGAATGATGGTCCTTCTCACTACACTCCCTCTATCCCTAGACTGACATTAAACTAATATTCTACACTGACAATTGAAGCACAATAGCACAGTATAGCACACTAACTAACTAATGGCACTGAATAGAGCCCTGTTTTATCTCTCTCCACACCGAAATCAAACTGAAAATGGCTGCCATTGACAGAATACTTTTATACTGTGTGGCAGGAATGAGCCATGATTGGATAAAGTCACAATGACAGTGTCCAATCATTACTCTGACAGTGCTCTGTGCCCTCATTGGCTGAAGCTTTCACTGCTTCAGCCAATCAGGGCTTTCAATGCACTGTTCAGTGCCGCAATGCATTTTGGTTGGTTTGGGGGGCCGAACAAACGATCAAATGACCTGTTTGTTCGGCTATTTGTCGAATGACCAAACAACAAACGTTTGGCCCGAACGTATGCCTCGGTCGAACCGCTCGCCCATCCCTATTAGTGGATACAACTTTTTTTATCACACAAATTCTTTATCAATCATACACAAAACCTTCCATGTTTGTTGTGAAATAAAATAGTAAATACTTAATATAACTTTCCTTGCTATTATATATAGATTGAAAGTGAAGCATCTGCAAAGTAGAATTTATTTGTGTGTGAATATTTAACACAAGGACCAAGTTGTGAATCTGAAGATTGTTATGTTGTTATGCTACTATCATTTTAAAGTCTAAGGTAAGCAGCTGATTTTTAGTACTTATTTTGTGCCTTTGTGTTTAAGACTAGTTATTGATCAGTAACTGATGATACAGTGGACTTAGTATAATGGAGGCTACTATGCAGAATGTACAAAAAGTTAAGAATACAGGCTTGTGTGATTCTGAAGATAGTGAAAACCTACATTCAATAGGTTTTAGACACTATTGTGTAATAGCTCTTGCAGATGATTTTAGTAGCACAGCTGAACTGAAAATTAATTATCATCTGAAGTTGAGGATAAGGGTGATGGAAAGACCACCATTAGAAACCGTGAGGGCACCTACAGCCTAGCGGACAAAGTTAAGATATACCTGGACAACAATCATGATTGACAGCTTGCTGACCCCTGCCCTACATACTATTCCCTATCCAACATATAGTACCCCGATCTCTCTTCTGTACTCTCCTCACTCGAGATTATACTCCGCAAAGTGCAGCATAGATACTGTGATCTCCTTGCATTTGTTCTGGAAGTTTTATAGTTAGGCAGCTCCTATCCTCATACTGATTATCGTTTCCAAATGAATAATAACTACTTCAGTAGGGAACAGACACAAAAAGATATACTCTTCAAACAACTGTTCTGTTTATTTGGCACAATTGATGTTTTTTATGCACATGATTACAAAGGTATCACATTAATATTACAATTGTACTTTTATAGTAACAAGGGGAGTAACATAGGCAGAATCAGGACTCAAAAGAATGCAAACATGTAATCAAAACATTATTAACGCCAGGTGCACCATGAGTATAGTGTGCAATGCATAGGCAAAACATGCAAAATAGAATGCAGTTTGATACAGAATCTACAATTTCTTTTACACACTAAAACCTGTAAAGCATGCTGAAGGTGGTTTTCTCTCCCATGTCCTCTTTTTCCAGCCCCTTATCTCCTTTTGCTACTCATATCCACATGTAGAAGGCTCATCTCTTCTCTGTATTCCCCTATATAGGAAACAGAGCTCCAAAATCTATCCTCGTCTGTTCTATATACCTTTCAATTCCCTCCGTTCTGTATTCTCCACTCTGTACTTCCTCTGTCCAACCTAAAGAAATTCACTATTTTTTGCATTACCCTTATGAATGTAATAGAAGTCCAAGGTCCTCTCTGTACTATTCTAGCCAATGAAGGCTCTAGATCTCCTCTCTGTATCAGCCCCTGGTCTCCTCTCTGTATCTCTCTAGCTTGTAGATGTTCCAGATCCCCACTTTGTAAAAGCCCCAAGTCTCATTTCTGATCCCATATAGATGGCAAGTACCCTAAACTTCTGTTTGTATCTTCCAGATTGTGAAAGCCTCAACTCTTTCTTTCTGTAATCTTCTAGCATGTAGAAGCTCAAGATCTCCTCTCTACACCCCTCCAGTAAAATCTTTGGATGTCTTCTTTCTGTATATCTCCCATCTGTTGAAAATCTGGATCTCCACTCTGTGTCACAAGTTTGCCTGCAGTTTCCTGCTGCTTCCTTTCTCTCTTCCTTCCTTTTCTCTGCTGCTTGTACTCTGCACACACGAGTGGTCTCCACATTCTTGGCTGGGTGTACCTGGGGGCTGTGACCTGGTTCCAGCTTGCTGCAAGTCCATCCCCACCATCAGGGGCTCTGGTGAAGAAGCAAACTGAGGCTTAGTATCTGTACCCTGGGGAACTCTGAGTTTGCGATCTATTAGAGCTCACTACCACAGACTCCTGTCACTCTGTACATGTAAAGCTCATAGAAGCCATGGACTTTCTCCCAGTGGAACCCCATCATCTCCTCACTGTCCCCCTCCTGCTTTCATAATTCCTGGATCTCCTCTCAACCTCAAATGTCAGGAAGTGTGTAGGCTTTGTGTGAGCCATTGTCATCCCATTCCACCTCAGGCTTTATTACTGTCCTCCTGCCTGATCCTGAGCTTGCTTGATTCCATCATCCACTCCCTTTCTAATATGTAGCTTGGGCATCCTGAGGGATTATGTGGACAAATGTGAAAAAATATTTGAAGGGCAAGTTCTATGTTTCAAGGAAAACAATAAAGGTAAAAAAAATATTGTATATCTTCATACATATCTAATACCTGGAAGTAAATTTCCATATCTTGCTTTTACTTATAGGCAAACCTATAATAGGGCTTACCTATATGTAGTGTAAATATGTCCTAAAAATGCACCATTTAGGAGATATTTACTGTACATGTAGACAGTGACATCACTGGTGCATGCGCTCTAAAGGAATGGCCACCCGCCCCATTCCTACAGAGCCTTGTGCTTTGTTTTAAGGTAAGTTTAAAATAATGTGCTAGTATGTGATGCATACTAGCACATTATGCCTTTACCTTGCAGGGTAAGAAAAAAAAATCTTCCATTTCAAACAGGATTCAGAAAGTATTATGAGAGAGCACATAAATAAAAACAAAGCATACTATGTGTTACTTAATTTTATTGGAGAGTTTAAGGTTTATATCCTATTATGTTTAATTTTCTATTTATTTCTATTCTACACATATATGTTATAGTACAATGTGATTATATAGTACCATAAAGGTATACAGCACTTTATATATATTGTACATTCATATCAGTCCCTGATCTCAAGGGGCTTACAAAGTAGGGTCTCTACCTCACATATGTACATACATACTAGGACCAATTTAGACAGGAGAAAATTGTTCTATCAGGATGTGTGTGGCGTGAGGGAGGAAACCCACACAAATACATGCATATTCCATGCAGGCAGGGCCGTCTTTAAGGCAGGGCAAAAGGGGCAGTTGCCCTGGGCCCCATCATTGTTGTGGGGCCCAAAGTAACTGCCTCATACTTTCCAACAATCCCAATTTAAATCTCCTTGTCCCTTTAATTGTTAGTCCAGTGCTGTGTCCCGATATCTCAGTGTGAAGTTATGTTACTAATGCTGCCAGCTCTGCCCTATTGCTGTGTACAGATGACTCACCTGCAGACCCCGAGTTTACATGTAAATAACTTGTATTAATATGTAAATAGCAGCAGCATTAAAATGTAAATAGCTGCAGACCAGCGACATTGATGTGTATATCATGCCCCCCTGACGTCAGATCCACCTTCACTTCTGCTGAATGCTGCCCACTGGGGAGGTTAAGGGGCATTCTTGAAAGTCCTGCCTGTGGTCATTAAGCCTACTGTGTACTAACCTCTTGCAACCAATCATTGAGTGGTAAGGATATGCAGCAACCTCTAGCAACCAATCAGTGAGCAGTAATAATGTGCAGTAACCTCTAGCAACCAATTAGTGAGCCGTAAGGATGTCCAGCAACCTCTAGCAACCAATCAGTGAGCAGCATTGATGTACAGTAATCTCTAGCAACCAATAAACAAGCAGAAGTCATGTGCTGTAACCTTAATCAAATAATCAGTGAGCCATATTGTGTAACCTCGACTAGCAATTCATTGAGTGGTAATGATACACTGTAACCTCTGGCAATCACTGCATGATCTGATTCAGTACACTGGTTTTGAGTCTAGCTGCTATTTATTGTAGGTCTCTGAGCAGGTGGAGAGCAAAATTACATGGAAGCAGAGGGCCCAAAAAAATGTTTGCCCAGGGTCCAATCAATATTAAAGATGGCCCTGCATGCAGGGGAACATGCATACTCAATGCAGGTAGTGTTGTGAGATTTGAACCAATGAAATACAAGGTAGAAGTGTTAACCACTAAGCAACCATGCTGCCCCAAATTATAACAATAGAGGCATTAATCTTGCATGGCTATTTTACATAATCCTTGCTTTTATAAGCTCACAAAAACGTTGAATACATTTTTATACCATGTATTATGCATATTTTCTTTCTCTATTCTTTTTTTGTGTAGTGAAGCTTGTAATGGTCTATCAGCATACACCATTAATATGGATGGCAAGACCAATGATAAAACATTTAACAAATAATTAAAGTGTGTGTGTGTGTGTGTTACTTCAATTGGGTGATCATTTGTGTAAATGTAAGGATTGTGGTTCTGAGTGTGAGTACAACACATGACTTTTTGCGGAATCCATTCCACTGAGTCTTGTAATATAACATTTTTTATTATTTTTTTTTTTGTTTGTCATGTTTTAACTGCAATGCCAGGGAATCCATTTTTGGAATGCTGCCTTTGGTGGTCAAATGTATGTTGTCAGAGACTTCATGAAAAAGTCATTAGTATACCGGTCTCTGTCCTTCAACCACTATGGACCTATCTAACTATAGAACAAGCTGTTCACTGATAAATACTGTACTAAGACCTACTGTCACTTTCTCCTACCCCCTTTTGATTACTGAAAAAGTACTTCAGAGACTGTTGTATGTAAACTGGTGGTTTCCGTCGTAAGGTTTTTACCTAAGGGACCGTAACGTCAATTTTGTACTGTTTGTTTTTTTTTTTATTATTTTTTACAATATAATGTTCTGAGTCACCTTACCTAAGGCGTTTTTCAGTACACAACATGAGTGTGAGTCTTGGTGTTAGGAATGTAAATGTGTTTACTAGTGGGTT
>BLSH010079822.1:55917-72623 GCA_018402905.1 Glandirana rugosa | reverse complement strand
CACTTACAGCAACAGCTGGCCCTATAGGAGTAGGCAATGGTTTTGGAACAAGAATCTGTCCCTCTAAGCAAAACCTGGAAACTCTCCCTTTTGAACTAGGAGATGGAGATGTTTTTTGAAAAATAATGTGTCACTTACAGCAACAGCTGGCCCTATAGGAGTAGGCAATGGTTTTGGAACAAGAATCTGTCCCTCTAAGCAGAAGCCTCTACCTAGTGCAGTCAGATCACTCAAAGCAGCAGTATGTGAAATCTCAAATTACTCCCACAATATGATCGTTGTGTACGACCCACAATCTGATCGTTGTGTACGAACGTACGATCGTTTCGTTAGACAGAGTTTAATCTGCAATCTCCAACTCTAAGCAGCAGTATTTGAAATCTCAAATTCCCCCAACAATCTGATCGTTGGGCACGATCGTGGCGATCGTTGTTTTATGCAGAGTTTGATCTGCAACTCAAAGCAGCGGTATTTCAAATCTCAAATTAGTCCAACAATCTGATCGTTGAGCACGATCGTAGCGATCATTGTTTTATGCAGAGTTTGATCTGCAACTCAAAACAGCGGTATGTAAAATCTCTAATTTCTGCTATCTATCCTCAGAGCAACAGCACAGACAGCAGTAGTAAAGTAATCTATCTCAGGATGCAGGATCAGATCTTAAAATGTCTCAAAATGTCTCTATTCTCTCCCTCACGCTGTCAGCTTCCTTTCCTTACACTAACCCAAGGAGCATGTGACTGCAGAACTACGTGACTCCAGCTTATAAAGAGGCTGGGTCACATGATGCACTGGCCAATCACAGCCATGACATTAGTAGGCATGGCTGTGATGGCTTCTAAGGGCAAACCAGTGAAACGCTTGTTGATTGGCTGCCCTGCAGCTTCTCAACACGTGGAGTAAAATAGCAGAACCCCGGACCGAACCCGAATTTTTGAATTGTCTGGGTCCGTGCCCCGGACACCCGAAAGTTCGGTACGGACCCGAACGTTACAGTCCGGGTTCGCTCAACACTAGTCACAAGCAGTTATGGCTGTCTTAGTAAATGAGTGTGGGATAGAGCCAGGGTTCTCCACAGTTGTTTTTATAACATACCACTTCTTGTTTTACCTGAACTTCCTTCCAGAGGTTACAAAAAGATATATCCTGATGCCCAAGTCAGGATCTTACGAGTATGCATTTTGTTTGTATGGGCATGTTTTCTGGATGTCCAGTAGCAAATAATACTGCAAAGGCCACAGTAAAAAGTGTTATCAGAAGTAGTTTGTAAGTACAGAGTGCCAGAATTTACAGAGAGTAACAGGAACTATTTTTTATCAGAAAGTCCTTTCTAGATGTTTTAACGTTTTATTTTTACATCCCCTACTGTCTACAATGTAGTGGGAAAAGTAGAGTAAGAAACTAGAATCTATTGCCTGAATGTTTTCTTATATTTTATTAAGCCCCTAAGGTGACATCGGACTCTCTCCCTATAAGATTTGGTTTGAGAGTGTGTTACTCACGTGCTTATTTTTTGTCTCAGCAGCTGAAGCCTCCAATTGAATCACAGAGAATGTTGGTGATCTTTTAAGGTTTTTGACAAATTAATGTATGTGTTTTCTCACTAATTCCAGATCCTAACAGTTTAGAACAGTGGTTCTCAACTCCTGTCCTCAGGACCCACTAACAGGCCAGGTTTGCAAGATAACTGAAATATATCACAGGTGATATAATTTGCTGCTCAGTGATTGCAGTATTCTAGTCTGCATCTCCCCAATGTAATATGTAAAATCTGGCATGTTAGTGGGTCTCGAGGACTGGAGTTGAGAACCACTGGTTTAGAAGGATCTCATAAAAGAAAGCCAGGTGACTTGTGGATTGTTAAGAGATATATAAGGAAATGTTTGGAGACTCAATACAGTGTCTATTCATGTACAGTTTTGCAAAAGTCATCTGAATCCACACCAGACACTGCAAAAATGACTAAATTAAAGAATCTCTGTGTTTGATTTTTTTCCCTCTTGCAATCACAGTCTAGAGTACTATTTATTCAAATGCTTTAATTGTAAGGAATATAAATATAGATATATTTAATGGGATTTGAAAAGTAGTTCAGCCATGTAGATGTCATATTTGTCTATTATACATCTTCCATCTTATGTAGAATTGGCTGCGTTTACATTTGCTGATAAATCAGTATGCCAGCAATTAAGCTAGAAGGCCATTCTGGCCACAGGAGTGTACAGCTAATACTCTGTAAATATTTCTTATCAATCATTTGTTTTTCACAATGAAAAGTAATTTTGTAATGAAAAGCTTCTCATCTATTATATTCTCCACAATGGGGTTTTGCTTTTTGGCCAGGACTAATCCCACCTAAGCGTGTGGAGGTTCCTGGTTAAAGGTGATAGCAGGTATGGTTAGTGATCAAAATATTGATCAAAAGAGGAGAGATTGTAAAGGAAATTTGTAAGTTCTGCATATAATTGTATTCTATTTTGTATGTATTGCACACTGCACTCATTGTGCACACGGCACTAATAATGTTTTCATTACATGTTTGCATTCTTTCGAGTCCTGATTAGAATTTATCTGCCTATGTTACGGCCCTTGTTACCATACAAGTACAATTGTAATATTAATGTGATACCTACCTAATCATGTGTATAAAAACCTTCAATTGCATCATAATAAAGCAGAACAGTTACTGTATTTGGAAAGATGCTGAGTGTATCTTTTGTGTCTGTAGTAGTTATTATTAATTTGGAACCACTAATCAATATGAGGATAGGAGCTGCCTATCTATAAAATTCCATGTCCATCACCTTTATACTCTGCTTCTTTAGCAAGGCAGTGGTTGTCTTTGAGGTGTTTTTGGAGTCGTTATGATGGAATACTGCCCTGCGGCTCAGTCTCTGAAGTGAGGGGATCATGCTCTGCTTCAGTATGTCACAGTACATGTTGGCATTCATGGTTCCCTCAGTGAACAGTAGCCCCCCAGTGCAAGGCAGCACTCATGCAGCCCCAGACCATGACACTCCCACCACCATGCTTGACTGTAGGCAAGACACACTTGTCTCTGTACTCCTCACCTGGTTGCCGCCACACACGCTTGACACCATCTGAACCAAATAAGTTTATCTTGGTCTCATCAGACCACAGGTCATGGTTCCAGTAATCCATGTCCTTAGTCTGCTTGTCTTCAGCAAACTGTTTTCAGGCTTTTTTGTGCTTCATCTTTAGAAGAGGTTTCCTTCTGGGATGACAGCCATGCAGACCAATTTGATGCAGTGTGCAGCTTATAGTCTGAGCACTGACAGGCTTACCCCCCCCACACCCCTTCAACCTCTGCAGCAATGCTGGTAGCATTCATACATCTATTTCCCAAAGACAACCTCTGAATATGACGCTGAGCATGTGCACTCAACTCCTTTGGTCGACCATGGCAAAGCCTGTTCTGAGTGGAACCTGTCCTGTTAAACCGCTGTATGGTCTTGGCCACAATGATGCTGCTCAGTTTCAGGGTCTTGGCAATCTTCTTATAGTATAGGCCATCTTTATGTAATGCAACAAGTCTTTTTTCAGATCCTCAGATAGTTCTTTTCCATGAGGTGCCATGTTGAACTTCCAGTGACCAGTATGAGAGTGAGAGCGATAACACCAAATTTAACACACCTGCTCCCCATTCACATCTGAGACCTTGTAACACTTATGAGTCACATGACACCGGGGAGGAAAAATGGCTATTTGGGCCCAATTTGGAAATTTTCACTTAGGGGTGTACTCACTTTTGTTGGCAGCGGTTTAGACATTAATGGCTGTGTGTTGAGTTATTTTGAGGGGACAGCAAATTTACACTGTTATACAAATCATACACTTACTACTTTACATTGTAGCAAAGTGAAATTTCTTTAGTGTTGTCACATGAAAAGATATAATAAAATATTTACAAAAATATGAGAGGTGTGCTCACCTTTGTGAGATACTGTATGTTCAAATGAACTTTATATTTTTACATATACTTTGTGTGGTGTTGCTACCTTAAAAGTCCCAAACCAAGGAGTTTTTCTTTTGTACATTCCTGTGATATGTTAGGTTAACTGAAGTAGCAGGGCCTGGAGCTTTTCATCCATCAGCTCAGGGGTTAATAACGATTGGGAGGGGGGTCCTACACACAGGAGGGGCCATTTGTGAGGATGTCTCAACCATAAGATTGCTAATACTCTCGACGGGTCATCCTGAGAAATCGAGGCTGGGGATGCAGACCTAGTTAAGAAGCGCTCCATAGTGTTAGCAGGCCCTAGCTCAGATTGGGACCAGGGGGTACAGGTTTTGAGGGGTTGTGGGCTATAGTCACTCACCCCTGTAGTGAAATGATTCATATGTAGCTGTGCAGGGGCCACGGAAAGCATAACAGGACCGGAGCTCACTCAATGTGCGTCTGCCATCTTGAAGAGCCGTGCATGCGTCCCTCAGGTGCTCACTCTGGCCAGCTTAGTAGATTGTTTTAAAAAAGTCCTGGATTATTTCCCAATTGTATGCTTATACCTGGTTACTAATATTTACGTATAGGTAAGGTTGATCCAGGAAATATCCGGTTGAGTGGAGTTTTTTTCCCCAGCTGGAGCAAACTCGATCATGCTTTATTGGCTTTTTTCTTGGTTTGCCTTCCTTTGGATCATCTGTGGGTATAGGATTGTGTATATGGAGATTTGTGGGTGTGGTTTTTTTTTCTGTGTGTTGAACTGGATGGACTTGTGTCTTTTTTCAATCAGACTAACAATGTAACTATCTAAATCAAAGTAACAGAATTGTATTTAAAACCAATAAAACAGTGCTATGAGTCATATATAATAATATGTGTGTCACATCATACAACTAAAAGTGTTACATTAAACATTAAAGAAAATCATAAACAGCGAATACAGCGGCTATGCACCCACCACATGCTAAGTAATGCTAATTCCTCAATCCTTCACCTCCATGCTCCATACCTATAAGTATAGTGGGCTCACATGATTTAAATTACCTATTAAGGTTATATAACATCTCATGGCAATAAGGTTACAGAGCCTTCAGCAGCCCTCTGTTAACAGTTCACTTTCCAGTTACTATCCTTGCTGTCTTCCTGAAGAAGTCCTTGTGACTAAATATATTGATGGAAGACATGATGTCAGATGCTGTGGGAACCCAAAAATGTGGGGATTTACTATACTGGAGTCTATTCTTTGCTGTGAGTGCAACTTTAATGTTTTAAAGAAAGGTGTTTTATATGCTGCACAATGGTGACTATTTCCTTATATCTCTTACGCTAAGCAGAAGGCTGCGCAGGCAAGGATAATAATTGGGAAGTGAACTGTTAACAGAAGGGTGCTTGAGCCTCTGTAAACTTATTACTAGCAGGCCTAATATGACCTAAAGAGGCCATTTAAACCCGGTGAGCAAGCTATACTTCTAGATGTAGTGCGCAGAGGTGAAGGATTGAGGAACTAGGGATACCTGACATGTGGTGGACAAATTCACTGAATAACTATTTATGAACTGCCATGTACTGTGTATTTATATACTGAATGCTAGTGTATTGAGCAGTGTTTTACATGCGTTTATCAGTGAATTTATATGGACTGTTTGTGATTTTGTTTAACCACTTGACCTCTGAAAGGTTTCACCCCTTCCTGACCAGAGCATTTTTTTGCAATTTGGCACTGCACTACTTTAACTGGTAATTGCGTGGCCATGCAAAGTTGTACCCAAACAAAATTGACATCATTTTTTTTTCTTACAAATTTTCTTTCTCTTACGTTCACTGACAGACGCAGCCCTTCATTGACAAGTGGGGTTTATGCACATCCTCCTAGAAGTAGACTAGGCAAATATAAAAAAAGCAAGCTGACCCCTCCCAGGGGGCCATCCTCACTCCAGCATATAACCCCCTGCTCTGCATAGCATATCAGTTTTCTTATGCCTAGTGCAAGGAGTTAGACCTGGTTCCCTGCTGGGATCTGCGGTTCCCTAGGTTTTTCTTCATTTTTTGCTTTTCTCAAGCTATCTGATGAATACTGCTTTCAAGTAGCCGGCTGGGGCATAGAGGATATCTCAAATCCTGAAATTTCCCCAGCACGGTCGACCGATGCGAGCTACCCTTAGCTTTAGCGGGGTCTACCGCATCGTACCCATTCCGTGCGGGTGGCTAGTGGGTGACCCCCACTTGCGTCCAGTGACCGGGCTGCACTCGCGTCCAAGGGCGCGTTTGGCCAACAGTATCCCTCCCATCGGATGGGAGGAAGGTCTGCTACCTGGTGGCTACCCGCTGTACCCGTCAGATTGGTGATTGACCCCCCTCTCCCCCCTCCAGGGGTGCTGAGGGGGGGCTGGGCGATGTGCGGATTTTGTGTTTCGCTGTCCGGTGGAGGGTTTGGGGACAGGTCCAATTTTGGTCACTGTATCTTTGTCCTTCCCCCCCCAGACCCCTCACCCCATGCCGCACCCCCGCGCTAGACTGCCATGCGGTTATCCACCGCCATTCGGCGATCCGCCGCCATTTTGTGACGGCGCACCATTTTTGGTGTGCCTGCCTGGAAGAAAATATGTGTGAGCGCCGTTTCTCTCCCTCTTCGCATCTGGACAGCAGTGCAGACACAGCGGCAGCAAGGCAAGGGGCGGTCAGCACTCCTACTGGGACGAGCGCTTGAGGGGCTTCTGAACAGCAAGTATCTTGCAGTAACTCACAGAAATATATGGCATTAAACTTGCAGTAACACACACAGAATTAAATGGCGTTAAACTTGCAGTAACGCACACAAAACTACATGGCGTTAAACTGGCAGTAACGCACACAGAGCTATATGGCATTAAACTGGCAGTAATGCACACAGAAGTAAATGGTGTGAAACTTGCAGTAATGCACAAAACTATATGGCGTTAAACTGGCAGTAATGCACACAAAACTATATGGTGTTAAACTGGCAGTAATGTACATGGAACTATATGGCGTTAAACTGGCAGTAACGCACACAGAAGTAAATGGCGTTAAACTTGCAATAACGGACAAAACTATATGGCATTAAACTTGCAGTAATGCACAAAACTATATGGTGTTAAACTGGCAGTAACGCACACAGAAGTAAATGGCGTTAAACTTGCAGTAACGCACACAGAAATATATGGCATTAAACTTGCAGTAACGCAATCAAATATACTGTCTTCGACCATCACTAAACTGACTCTATCTGAACTGTCCCTACTCTAGCTACACACTAATGTAAAGATTAGTGACATGGTCTCACTACACTACACTGAAATTATCTGAGCTGTCCCTACTCTACATATACCCTAATGTATGTATGAATAACACAGTTTCACTGTAGTGTAGTGAGACCATCTGAGTAGAGTTGAGCGAACACCTGGATGTTTGGGTTCGGTGGGTTCGGCGGAACTTCGGGAAAAAGTCCGGGTTCGGTACCAAACTTGACCCGAACTTTACCCTGAACCCCATTGAAGTCAATGGGGACCCGAACTTTTCGGCACAAAAATGACTGTAAAAAAGTCCTGGAAAGTGCTAGAGGGCTGCAAAAGGAAGTAAAATTATTTTAGAACAATAATCTGTCCCTTACAGCAACAGCAGGAACCTGACCCTATAGAACTAGAAGATGATTTTAGAACAATAATCTGACCCTCTAAGCAGTAGACTCTACCTAGTCCAGTCAGATTGTTCTGCAATGCAGGATGAGATGTTATTAGATCTGCAATCTGTCCCTAAAAGCAGTAGTAGTAGTACTCTCTACCTAGTCCACAATCAGATCGTTCTGTAATGCAGGATGAGATGTTATTATATCTGCAATCTGTCCCTCACAGCGCCGGTAGCATCCTCTCCCTACACTACCCAGAGAGCATGTGACATGCAGCTCTAAGTGACTCCAGCTTATAAAGAGGCTAGGTCACATGATGCACTGGCCAATCACAGCCATACCATTAGTAGGCATGGCTGTGATGGCTTCTAAGGGCAAACCAGTGAAACGCTTGATGATTGGCTGCCCTGCAGCCATTCAACATGCGGGATCAAATACCCAAACCCAGAACTCAATCCCAAATTTTTTTCAAATGTCCGGGTTTGGGTCTGGGTCACGGACACCCCAAAGTTCGGTACGGACCCAAACTTTACAGTTCGGGTTCACTCAACCCTACATCTGAGCTGTCCCTAATGACACTGATGACACTAAACTAAATTCTACACTGACAACTGAAGCACAATAGCACAGTATAGCACACTAACTAACTAATAGCACTGAACAGAGCCCTGTTCTATCTCTCTCCATGCCGAAATCACACTTAAAATGGCTGCCATTGAAATAATACTTTTATACTGTGGGGCGGGATGAGCCATGATTGTATACAGTCATGGTGACAGTGTCCAATCATGACTCTGACAGTGCCCTGTGCCCTGATTGAATAAAACGTTCAATGCTTCAGCCAATCAGGGCTTGCAATGCACAGTTCAGCACAACAATGCATTGCGGTCCATTCTGGGGGCTGAACAAGTGGTCAAATATCCTGTTTGTTCGGCTTTTCGCCGAACGTCCAAACAACAAAAGTTCGGCCCGAACTTATGCTCGGGCCGAACCGTTCACATATCCATACTAACAATCCCCAGGGATGTCTACCATACAAGAGTTCAAATGGGGAGTACCCCGTAGATGCCTGCAGAACCTCTTGCATGACAAACATGAGATACGACAGCAACATATCCCAATCTCACCCATCTTTTTCCACTACCTTTTTCAACATGCTTTTGAGCACTTTATGAAACCTCTCCACAAGTCCATCATTTTGGGGGTGGTAGACCGAGGTACAGAGATGGGAGATTTTATACAACTTGCACAATTCCTTGGTTACACGGGACATAAATGGGGTGCCCTGATCTGTTCAGACTCCTTGGCGATAGTCTTAGTGGAAGCGCAGGCTATTCACATTAATTTCGACTTTTTGTGGATGATGCCCTTTTGACAGTAACAAATGTGGCTGCTTCCCTGAGATCGGTACAAGAGGAGATTGAGAAATTTGGGGTAACCTTTTACTGCAACGTAAATGCAACCAAATCATCTATTTTCCCTATTAGTATTGGTAAACCAGCCATCAGACTCCTAAAACAGGAATTCCTTTATGTCTGCGACAATAAATCAATTGATTACTTGGGTAATTAATAACTAACCTCTCCTGTATCTACACTTTACGATACTAACTTCCCTAAATTATTACAAAATATTAAACAGGACCTTCTTAACTACAAAAAATTTGAAACCTTATGGTTAGGCCGCATTGCGACATTTAACCTCCCTGGCGATATGATTGTGTCAATATTTTGAATGTAAAAGTGGTACATTGTTTTACATGTACATTTGTTGTTTTATATTGTAGGCCTGTAATGCATAGGAATAACTCCCTTAAATCTGTCCAAACAAGAGTCTAGTAGACACCCCTGGTATGATAAAGTTTGAAACACAAAATCATAAATTATAATATAATAAATTATAAATAATTACATAAACGAATAATATAAAAATAATAAATTTAATTCAATAATGTAGTCAAACCAAAAACACTGACATTTGTCCAAACAAGGGTGCAATATTTCTAGTTACTGTAATAATAGACACTGCATATTGGTTTACTAAATTTGATATGATAAATTTTGAAACATGGGACTGCACAAAGTCCGATGTTACAATCAGAATAATGGAACCTGGTTTCCTTTCGGATTTTCTTTCCATTGTCATCTCACTTTGAGCAACAAACCATGCACATCCTTGTTGGTGTTGACTTTTTCTCAGTTGGTGGGATGTAGTCCATGAAGTGACGACCAGTCAGGCATTCTGGGTTGACAACACCAACAGCATGACGTCCAGCTCTATTCACAGCCATTGATGGTGTTTGGTGGTCCACAAAGATACGTTCTGCAACTTTCCAAATAAAGTCAGAATGAAACACATGCTTGTCACTTTTTTTAGCAGAATGTAGGCATTCCACAAGCATTGCTCAAGAAGATGACAAAAATACACAAGAAGCGCCTCTAAGTGCAGCCGTATAAACAGATTTATTAAAACACAAGTGGAGGTACTCACAAGGAAATGAAGCAAGGAAGCATTGCAGTGTAAGCCACTGCGGGCTGTACTCAGCAGATATGCCTAGCAGACCAGAAGTGGAGGAGATGGGCTGGATGCTTCACAGGGCTCAGGAGTTGGAGAAACTTCAGTGGCTTCCAGCGCTTCACGAGCCTCAAAGCAGTGGAGCGAAGTCTCTCAAACGTCACTTCCGGTCGCAGCAGTGGGCGTGCGGTACTGGCGACGCGTTGTCGAGGCGATTGCTCAAGAAGCTGCCTGAAGATCTTCTTGTAGTACTTATTTTTCTGTTTCCTCACTTCTGGGTAGAATGCCATTGCTTGGTCAGCTCTGTCAGAACCTCCCATGGTGTTATTGTAGTCAATCACTACTTGTGGCTTCATGATTTCTTTCCCACCTTTCGTGCGTACCATAACAGTGGAGGTATTATGGACTGTACTCATTAGGCACACATCTTTCTTGCCACGCCATCACAGTGCCATAAATTTGCCTTTCTGCCAGGCAACCATTTCTCCAGTCTTCAGGTTCTTATTGCCAAACATTAGCAGCACGTCGCACCGCTAATGTCTAACGGTTCCATAAGCATCTGTTTTGTTTTGCAGTAGAAACTCATAAAGTTCAGGAGATGTATAAAAGTTGTCCATTGTTACACAATAGCCCTGATTTAGCAATGGCTCAATTAATGAAAGAATGGAAGATGTTGCCATTCCATTTTGGATTTAATTTTGTTCCTTTTCCAGTGTATAGGACTGAATTGCAAATGTAACCAGTTGACGATTTGCATAGCAGGAAGGTTTTTACGCCAAATCATGCTCTCTTTGATGCAATGTATTGTACCCAGCTGAGCCTTCCCTTGTAGGCCATAAGATTTTCATCTATGCTGATACCTCTTTCTGGCACATAGCTCTGTTGGAAATTCTTTAGAATCATTTGAGATACTTCCCAAATTTTCTTTAGTTTTGGTGCAGGATGAGTAGTTTCAACAAATTCTTTGTTGTTTTCGAAGTGTAAATATTTCATGATCAGGGAAAATCTGTACTCTGACATGACCGTGCCAAAGAATGGAGTGGCAAGTAATTTATTAGTTGTCCAATACCACCTCTGCATGGGTTTCCCAACCACTCCCTGAAGTATTATTAGGCCCAGAAATTTTCAAATGTCATCTTTGGTCACTGGGTCCCACTTTCTGCTTCTTGGAAACTAGTAGCTAATTGTTGCTCTTTGTACTGGTTTGTCTCAGTAACTATTTTTTCAATAACCTCATTCGTCAAAAATAGTTGTAAGTATGCCAAGGGGTTGTCGTCTTCAATGTCTATAGAGTTGAGCGAACACCTGGATGTTCGGGTTCAGTGGGTTCGGCCGAACTTCGGGAAAAAGTCCGGGTTCAGTACCGAACTTGACCCGAACTTTACCCCGAACCCCATTGAAGTCAATGGGGACCCAAACTTTTCGGCACAAAAATGACTGTAAAAAAGTCCTGGAAAGTGCTAGAGGGCTGCAAAATGATTTTAGAACAATAATCTGTCCCTTACAGCAACAGCAGGAACCTGACTCTATAGAACTAGAAGATGATTTTAGAACAATAATCTGTGCCTCTAAGCAGTATAATCTACCTAGTCCAGTCAGATCGTTCTGTAATGCAGGATGAGATCTGCAATCTGTCCCTAAAAGCAGTAGTAGCAGTAATCTCTACCTATCTATCTATCTGCAATCTGTCCCTCACAGCACCGGCAGCATCCTCTCCCTACCCTAGCCAGAGAGCATGTGACATGCAGCACTAAGTGACTCCAGCTTATAAAGAGGCTGGGTCACATGATGCACTGGCCAATCACAGCCATGCCATTAGTAGGCATGGCTGTGATGGCTTCTAAGGGCAAACCAGTGAAACGCTTGTTGATTGGCTGCCCTGCAGCTATTCAAGATACGTGATCAAATACCCAAACCCAGAACTCGAACCCAAAATTTTTTTCAAAAGTCCGGGTTCGGGTCTGGGTCACGGACACCCCAAAGTTCTGTACGGACCCGAACTTTACAGTTCGGGTTCGCTCAACTCTAAAAGTCTACTGTCATACCAGGTGCTCCAGTAAATGGGAACCTTTGGGGTGCTGCGTGATCCACACCACAGTCAATAGAGGACCAATTTCACACATCACTGAGCTTGGTCGCAGAATCGTCGCTGTCGTCACTTTCAGTATCTGATGATGAATTTCCCCACGAATCACTATCGCTCCATTCTGCAAGTGATTCTAATTCACTGTCGCTGACTTCTAGCTGTTCCAAAAGCGCTTTTGATGTAGAGGGACGCCTTTTGGATGCCATGGATGTTCTCAATTTTGCAGGCAGAAAGAATGGCAGAAAGAACAGTAAAAGTGCAGGCAGGGCACTGGACAAAGCACTAGGGACAAATCTGAGGTGAAATTATTTGATACAGTAATGCAATCAACAGATTACTATGTATTGTGTGTGTGTTTACGTTTTATACTTTTTGGAGGAACCAGCAGGAGGACATCACAGATCGCAGGGACAGGGTAAGTACACTGGAGGATTGTTACAGTGTAATCCCGAGTATAGCTCATGGTTACTGCATTTGGTACTGAAAATTAACCCTGAGCTACACTCCGCATTACTGCTAGGGAGGTTAAAATGCTATCCCTCCCCAAGATACTTTACCTCTTCTGCACTATCCCTATTTCCCACCCAAATAAATTCTTCTCAACTTTAAATAAATATATGAATATGTACATTATGAAATCAGGCAAACCCAGAATAACCCGTAACATTCTCTATAAACACAAACGACAAGGAAGAGTAAATATGCCTAACATTTAACTATACCATAGGACAGGGTTATGCAATTAGCGGACCCCCCAGCTGTTGCAAAACTACAAGTTCCATCATGCCTCTGCCTCTGGGTGTCATGCTTGTGGCTGTCAGAGTCTTGCTATGCCTTATGGGATTTGTAGTTCTGCAACATCTGGAGGTCCACTAATTGCATATCCCTGCCATAGGACAACCATATTTGACCAACTTAAAGCCTGGTTTGAACCCACACCTTCTAAATGTTGGTTCAGTATTGAGAAATCCATCTTAATAAATAGAGACTTATCCTCCTTATTAATTGCAGTGGCAACACATAAAAACATATATACACCTAAGGCAGCAAAAATCCAGGCATCCCTAGAGCCCTGGACCTCAATACCCCAGAAGAGACCTTACAAAGATTCCCCTAGGGCTATAGCTATACCCTTAATGGCATATGAATATTTAATACCTTCATTTTCAATCAGCTCAGGGTTTCATCCACGACCTCTTATTCTAAAAGAGATGCTAATATCAAAAGACTCTAATAACTTATATAGAGCAGTGAAAATAAAACATTTCCAAAGAGACCATGCTTCCTATTATACCAATGTCAATGACACCATTTGGTCATTCTATAATAATGTAAAACCTTCTAGAAAAGGCATTAGTTGGTTTTATTTCTAAACTATCAACACTCCAAAATCAACCCCCCACAACTTATTAAATGGGAAAAAGAACTACTGATGGAATACTCACTGACAGACTGGAATAAGGCACTTTCCACAACCCTAAGCTCTTTCCACTGTACAATACACTGGGAAAACACTATAAAGATTGTTTATAGATGGTACCTGACACCTGCCAAACTTAAAAGCATGTTCCCGGATTTCTCACCCTTTTGTTGGTGCCAGTGTGGACAAGTTGGTGATATGTACCGCTCCCTATGGGCATGCAAAGGCTTAAAGAGCTTTTGGAACTTGGTGTTCAACTTATTTGTGCAAACAACCAGAATATTCACCACCCCATGCCACTCCCTAACACTTTTTGGAATACATCTAGACTGCTTCCCCAAACAATATTTAACAAAAGAGGGAATATGATTTCAATGTACAAATACCATACTGGTGGCCCCACAATAGGGATAAAACTTTTCTGTGCTAGGGAACATAAAAAGACATGCGGCCATTCACTAAATTTTAGAAGAAAAACGGTTTAACCTTAAACTGCATAGAGGGTTCTTTACGGTAAGAGGAGTGAGGATGTGGAATTCTCTTCCACAAGCAGTGGTTTCAGCAGGGAGCATGGATAATTTGAAAAATAAACTATTAGCTAGGCACCTAAACAAGCACAATATTCAGGGATATACATTGTAATATTGACATAAAAGCACACACATAGGTTGGACTTGATGTACTTTTTTCAACCTCACCAACTATTTAACTATGTAACAATGTAATAGTTTCACACATACTAATAGCAGCTAGATTGACAATCACAAACAAATGGAAACAGACAAGCTCCCCGAATGTCTTTGAAGTCATACACAGAGTTAATACTCAATGCATATGTGAAAAACACATAGCGGGTCTCAATCATTCCATGCAAGCATTTGAGCAAAAATGGATGGCATAGTATTTTTATAAAGAGAACCCTAACCTCCTCCATGAATCCAACTAATAAATCTGGTGATGGTTTTCCTCCACCCCCAGAGGAAGTATTGCTCTGGAATATGTGGTACTAGTAAGGATATTAATTCAGAACTACTAGATATACCATTTACCTAAACTTTCTGTTATATAATGTTATAATAAAGTGTTAACCACATTGCTACATACTTTAAAACATGCTAGACTGTTGAATGTAACTGCAAGATACTGCTGTGTTATATTCTGTTTATCCTTTTCTTTTGTAGGATGTAACTGCAAATTACTGCTTTGTTATATTTTATCCACCCTTTTATCTGCGTCACTTTAACTGACAATTGCGCGGTCGTGCGACGTTGTACCCAAAAAAAAATTGCATCCTTTTTTTCCCACAAATAGAGCTTTCTTTTGGTGGTATTTGATCACCTCTGCGTCATTTCTGGTTGCCGCTATAAACAAAAAAAAGCCAGTTTTGCAAAAAACCCAAATTTCTTACTTTTTGCTAAAATACAAATCCAAAAAATATATAAAAAACATTTTTCCCATCGGTTTCGGCTGATTTATATTCTTCCTTATATTTTTGGTAAAAAAAATTGCATTTGGCGTTTATTGATTGGTTTGCTCAAAAGTTGCCGCATTTACGGATGATGAGAATTCATTTCTGGGGTTTTTATTTTTTTAAATTTTTTTCTAGTAATGGCAGTGATCTGTGATTTTTTAGCGGTACTGCAATATTGCAGCGGACATGTTGGACCATTTTGACACTTTTTTGGGACCATTGGCACTTATACAGCAATCAGTGCTATAAAAATGCACTGATTACTGTGTAAATGCCATTGGCAGTGAAGGGGTTAACCTACAGGGGGCGCTCTAAGGGTTAACTGTGTTCCCTGGGCGTGTTCAAACTGTGCGTGGGCTGGCATGGCTGGGGGAAGGGAGGGATCACGGCTTCCATATACAGGAAGCCTGTGATCACAGCCCTTCCCCCTCTAACAGAACAGGGATCCGTGTTTACTTACACGGACCTCCGTTCTTTCACTGCGGGGGGGGCATCGTGGGTAGCCGGCGGCTATTGAGTCCACCGTACCCGCTCCCTTCCCCCCCCCCGGACACAGTGAGCGCGCCTCCAGCGGCGCACACATGCTCACAGTGAGGGATTTCGCAGCCGGCGTCATATGACGGCGGTTTGCGATATCGTGCCACTTTGTGGCCGTCAGACTGCGGTCGGTCGTCAACAAGTGATTAATGTTAATAGAAAATACAGAAAGAAAAAGAAAAAAATACTGAAAATATTATAACTGTCAGTGGTAAAAGATTTAGAAAATATTACTTTGTTTTCTGGATTGATAGAAATTGCTGCTTTGATAGAAGTTAGAGAGAAAGAGCTATTCTATAGATTCTTGATGACACTTTGCAAGAAGTAAAAGAAGCAATATACCTTAGTCAGAATGACAGGTTCATTTACATTAAAAAAGGGTAGTGATAGTAAAAAGCTGTCACATATTATAAGTAGGAATGGGCGAACGGTTCGGTCTGAGCATGAGTTTGGGCCGAACGTTGGCTGTTCCCTGAACAACCAAATTATTGGGTCATTTGACCATTTGTATGGGCTGCCAAATGACCACAATGCACTGCACTGCCGCACAGTGCATTGAAAGCCCTGATTGGCTGAAACAATGAAAGCTTCACCCAATCAGGGCACGGTGCACTGTCAGAGCCATGACTGGATGATGTCGTGATTAGTGTTGAGCGAACCCGGACTGTAACGTTCGGGTCCGTACCGAACTTTCGGGTGTCCGTGGCACGGACCCGGACCCGGACATTTCAAAAATCGTTCGGGTTCATGCCTGGGCTTGCAATGTCAGGCCCAAGCGAGTTGTGATTAGTGCTGTAGTAGGTCAGTACCGAGACTGTCACGTGGCACGGGACTAACCCACTTCGAAAGTAACAAAGTCGGTTAGTCCCGAAAGTTACGTGACACGCCGTCACGTCACGTAACACCAGTAAACCGTCGGGTATGTTTACCAGTTTACTGGGTTATTAAACCAACAAGTCCCTTGTCGGTTGCAAGCCGGGTTTGAGTACGAGTCTGGCTTGGCAAGCGGGTAAGGATGAATATTATACACTGTCGAAAAATGATAGTGATGGGAAAAAATTACATTTACTT
>BLSH010079736.1:600351-611662 GCA_018402905.1 Glandirana rugosa | reverse complement strand
TGGCACCTGGCACGTGTGTTGTGGCACTTTTATATCGTTTGAAGCACTGAAGAGCACATATATCACTTAAAGTTTTTTATTATTATTTTGATGGACATTAATGGACTTTTGTTTAAAATGATTTAGGATCTGGAATATTGTTTTCAGACCAATGGTGGACGTTTATATATTGCTAATTATTCACGCATTTACACACCTATTATGTATATGATTATATTTGTTTAACACATAAGGTTGGCGCTTATATATATATATATTATTTAAGAATCCTAGACAACAAGCCAAGGTCTTGCTCCAAATTTCCAAAATTTGAAAAAAACATTTGGACAGTGCTGTTGACATCGGGTACTGCAGAGTTCCCAGAAAAATAAAAATAGGTAGGAAGCCATAAACACAGTGGAAGGGAATCATTTCTGTGAAGGGGGGGGCAGTTGTTGTAGGCAAACAGGGCACAGGGTAAGGCGGAGGATCATTAAAGTTGTTTGTATGAAACAAAGCAGCTAGGAAATGCCTTTAGTAATTTGTCTGTTCAGTCTGCCCATTAGTCTGAGTGTGGTGGTGAGAAGAAAAAGGACAGGCTGGTGCTGATCATGGTACAACATGCTATCTACAAAACCTTAATGCAAACTGTATTTCTCCATTATAGACAATGTTCAGGGGTACCCTGTGGAGTTAAAGTATCTCCACCACAAACTAGGATGGCAGCAGCTTAAAGGAGGGAAGCTTAGCAAATAAGTGCAATAAGCCATTTTACTTTAGCAATCAACAGTGACTCAGAAGACCATGTGTCTGTTTGAAGGAGAAAGATCCACAATAAAATCCACATCCACGTGAGTCCAGGGGTGCTTAAGCATAGGTAGAGAAGAAAACAGGCCAGGTGTGTCAAAGCTTGGAGCTGGCACAAATCTTACAGGCTTTGACATTAGAGAGTAAATATATAAAAAAAGATATGGAGCAATATATGAAAGTAAATAGCATTATCTCCCCAAAAAAGTCTATATAATCATGTCCAAAATGTCCACAAGATAATCCATCAGCTGTCTCTATATAGGGCCAAAAAAGCACATATAGTAGGCAGCTCTACCAAAGAGACAGAAATCAATCTCTGAAATATAGTAAGAAGGCACCAACTAAGTGCAGTAATAATAGAAGGCTTTAATAAAACAGCCAAATGGGAACTCATATAAACCAGAAGTAATGCGTTTGTCAGTAGATAGAGGAATGTTACAGGTAACAGTCAGCCCAGGGAGACACTTCAATAGCAGCTGGCGTGGTGCAGAAAACCGTGGGACCACTCGACAGCCAAAACAGGAAGTCTCTGAAATCAGCATAGAGCGCAGAACCAGAAGTGATGTCACATTGGGGTTACAGGCTGTCCCCCCGGTGTGATTTGAGTTTGGAAAGTCCAAGATGATCTCCGGAGGCTAAAGAGCAGGATGAGTTAGGACAGTATCCAAGTACCTGTCCCCAGCCCATCTGAGTACCCGAGTACCTGTCACCAACCCATCTAAGTACCCAAGTACCTGTCACCATCCCATCTGAGTACCCAAGTACCTGTCACCAACCCATCTGAGTACCTGTCACCAGCCCACCTGAGTACCTGAGTATCTGTCACCAGCCCATCAGAGAACCCGAGTACCTATCTCCAACCCATCAAAGTACCCGAGTACCTGTCACCAGCCCATCAGAGTACCTGAGTACCTGTCACCAGCCCATCAGAGTACCCAAGTACCTGTCACCTGTCCATCAAAGTACCCGAGTACCTGTCACCAACTCATCAAAGTACCCGAGTACCTGTCACCTGCCTATCAGTGTATCCAAGTACCTGTCCCCAGCCCATCTGAGTACCCAAGTACCTGTCACCAACCCATCTGAGTACCCAAGTACATGTCACCAACCCATCTGAGTACCCAAGTACCTGTCACCAACCCATCTGAGTACCTGTCACCAGCCCACCTGAGAACCTGAGTATCTGTCACCAGCCCATCAGAGAACCCGAGTACCTTTCACCAGCCCATCTGAGTACCTGAGTACCTGTGACCAGCCCATCTGAGTACCCGAGTACCTGTCATAGTGTCACAAGCCCATCTGAGTACTCGAGTTCCTGTTACCAGCCCATCTGAGTACTCAAGTACCTGTCACCAGCCCATCTGAGTACTCAAGTACCTTTCACCAGCCTATCAGGGTACCCCAGTACCTGTCACCAGCCCATCAAAGTAACCAAGTACCTGTCACCAGCCCACCAGAGTACCCGAGTACCTGTCACCAACCCATCAAAGTACCCAAGTACCTGTCACCAACCCATCAGAGTACCTGTCACCTGCCCATCAAAGTACCCAAGTACCTGTCACAGCCCATCAGAGTACCCGAGTACCTATCACCAACCCATCAAAGTACCCAAGTACTTGTCACCAGCCCATCAGCGTACACGAGTACCTGTCACCAACTCATCAAAGTACCCGAGTACCTGTCACCTGCCTATCAGTGTATCCGAGTACCTGTCACCAGCCCATCTGAGTACCTGTGTACCTGTCACCTGCCCATCAGAGAACCTGAGTACCTGTCACCAGCCCGCCATAGTACCCGAGTACCTGTCACCTGCCCATTAGAGTACCCGAGTACCTGTCACCAGACCATCAGTGTACCCGAGTACCTGTCACCTGCCCATCTGAGTACCCAAGTACCTTTCACCAGCCCATCAACGTACCCGAGTACCTGTCACCAGCCCATCAGAGTACCTGAGTACCTGTCATCAGCCCATCAGAGTACCCGAGTACCTGTCACCTGCCCATCTGAGTACCCGAGTACCTGTCACCAGCCCATCAGAGTACCTGAATACCTGTCACCTGCCCTTCAGATTTCAGATTACCCGAGTACCTGTCACCAACCCATCTGAGTAACGATTACCTATCTGCAGCCCATCAGAGTGCACAAAGGCCCTTTTACCAGTCCATCAAAGTACCCGGGTACCTATCTGTAGCCAATCAGAGTACCCGAGTACTTATCTGCAGCCCATGCCTCATAGAATATACCTCGGGTGTTTGCTTTCCAAAATGGGGTCATTTTGGGGGTAATTCCACTGTCCTGGTGCTCCAGGGCATTCAAAAGTGTGATTTGTATGAATTAAATTTTATGTGTAATTTATGCTCCTAGAACGCCTGATGGTGCTCCCTGCATGTTTGGCCTCTGTAGGTGACCAGGGAGTGAAAAAGTCTCACACATGTGGTATTGCCATACTCGGGACGAGTAGCAGAATATATTTTGGGGGTTCATTTTTGCTGTGTACATGCTATGTGTTAGAAATATCTCATAAAGTGACCACTTTGTGTAAAAAGAAAAGCGTTTTCATTTTCTTTCCACATATTTCGAAGACTTGTGGAAAAAAATAAACCATTCAAAAGACTCATAATGCTTCATAGATTATACGTTGGGGTGTTTACTTTCCAAAATGGGGTCATTTTGTGGGTTATTCCATTGTCCTGGTGTTCCAGGGCCTTCAAAAGTGTAATAGGTCGTTAGGAAATTAGATGTGAAATTTCTGCTCCTAGAATGCCTGACTGTGCTCCCTGCATGTTGGACCCCTCTATGTAGCCAGGGTGTGAAAAAGTCTCACAAATGTGATATTGCCATACTCAGAACGAGTAGCAGAATATATTTTGGGGGGTTATTTTTGCTATGTACATGCTATGTGTTAGAAATATCTTATAAATTGACCACTTTGTGTAAAAATAAAAGCGTTTTGATTTTCTTTCCACGTTTTTCGAATACTTGTGAAAAAAAATGAACCATTCAAAAGACCCATAATGCCTCATAGATTATACGTTGGGGTGTTTGCTTTCCAAAATGGGGTCATTTTGTGGGTAATTCCATTGTCGCAGTGCTCCAGGGCCTTCAAAATGTAATAGGTCATTAGGAAATTAGATGTGAAAATTCTGCTCCTAGAATGCCTGACGGTGCTCCCTGCATGTTGGACCTATCTATGTGGCCAGGCTGTGAAAAAGTCTCACACATGTGGTATCGCCATACTCGGTACGAGTAGCAGAATGTATTTTGGGGTGTAATTGAAAGTATGCATATGCTGTTTGTGAGAAATAACTTGTTGTTATGACAATTTTCTGTAAAAAAAAAATCTTAATTTTCCCAAGAATTGTGGGAAAAAAGTACAACTTCAAAAAACTCGCCATGCCTCATACTAAATACCTTGAAATGTCTACTTTTCAAAAAGGGGTCATTTGGGGGGGTATTTGTACTTTCCTGACATTTCAGGGCCTCAAGAAATATGATAGGCCATCAGTGCATCAGGTGTAATCAATTTTCAATGATTGGCACCATAGTTTGTAGACTCTAACTTTCACACAGACCAAATAATATACACTTATTTGGGCTATTTTTACCAAAGATAGGTAGCAGTATAGGTTTTGGCCCAAATTTATGAACAAAAATTACTTATTTGCAAAATGTTATCATAGAAAGTAAAAAAAGTGTTTTTTTTTCAAAATTTTCACACTTTTTTCACTTATGTCGCAAAAAATAAAAAACCCAGAGGTTCTTAAATACCACCAAAAGAAAGCTCTATTTGTGTGAAAAAAATGATAAAAAATTTGTTTGGGTACAGTGTAGCACGTGAGACTAATTGTCATTCAAAGTGTGAGAGCGCTGAAAGCTGAAAATTGGTCTGGGCAGGAAGGGGGTATAAACGTCCTGTATTGAAGTGGTTAAGGAGAAACCCCAGGGCCTTCTTTAAGGCAGGGCAAAAGGGGCAGCTGCCCTGGGCCCTGTCATTGTTGTGGGGCCCAAAGCAGCTGCATAATATTTGCCAACTATCCTGGTTTAAATTCCCCTTGTCCCTTGAAGCTTTAGTCCTGTGCTGTGTCCTGATATCTCAGTGTGAAGTGCTGCTACTAATGCTGCCCAGTTCTGCCCTATTGTTGTGTACAGATGAGTCACCTGCACACCCTGTGTTTACATGTAAATAACCGGCATTGATATGTAAATTGTGGTGGCATTCATTTGTAAATAGTGGCAGCTGGTGGCATTGATATGTAAATAAAGGCTGCATTCATATGTATATCATGCCCCCCTGAGGTCATATCCACCATCACCTTTACTGAATGCTGCCTACTGGGGAGACAAAAGGCATGCTTGAAAGTCCTGCCAACAACTGTGGTCATTAAGCCTAACATCAGCCTGTTCTACAAAAGTAATTACATTGGTGGGGTGGAGGGTAATGTGGGGTGTACAGAGGTAGGCAGAGAAGGAATTACAGTTTGGGGTGCACAGGTGAGAAAGGAGGGGATGTATAGAGGTAAGGTAGGTGAGTGCAAAAATGAGCAGAGGAGGCAGGTAGAGTTAAAGGGGGGGGGGTTGGAGTGGAGAGGATGGGGGAGGTTTGGGGTGCAGAGGTCGTGTGTAGGGCAGTTCATTCATTTCAATCGGCTGCTCTATGCGCTAGAAATACAGTAGAAAGTCCCTAACCCTTTTTCAAAATTACGCGGTGCCACAGCACATATCAGCAGATGCGTGAGGGTGTCAAACAATTGATGGCACTGCTGTGTATCTGCTAAAGGTCAGCACTTTCTGTGGTGTCAGGAAAGAGATTTGCATGCATTTCTGACACACACAAATGTGAACACAGGCTAAATGTCTCGATTACATTGGTGGCCAGTGCAAATCTTCTCATTACATTGGGGCTTATTGTAGAGTGCTTTCATTCACATTGGTGGTCAGTGTAAACCCCTCCTTACATTGGTGGTCAGTGTAAATCCCTCCTTACATTGGTGGTTACCGTGAATGTTTCTATTACATTAGTGGTCAGTGTAAACCCCTAGTACATTGGTGGCCAGTGTTGAAACTCCTCTTTATATTGGCAGTCTGTAAAAAAAAAAAATCAACATTGCCACTAATCGCATCCTCCCCTCCCCCCCAGCACTGCCACTGGTCCCAGGAGTTCTAGGATCCCTAGGAGTTTTCTATCTATTCATGGGCCCCCTCACCTCCCCAGTCCATGGTGTGCAGGCAGTGAGGAGAAGATGTGCTGTAACATCTAGAAACCAATCAACGAGCAGTAATGATGTGCAGTAATCTCTACAATCAGTCAACAAGCAGAAATCGTGTGCTGTAACCTCTAGCAACTAATCAGTGAGCTGTAATGTGTGCTGTAAACTCTAGCAACCAGTCAGTAAGTGGTAATGATATGCTGTAACCTCTGGCAACCAATCGCAATCACTGTCTGATTTGATTCAGTAAACTGATTTTGAGTCTAGCTGCTATTTATTGCATGTCTCAGAGCAGGTGGAGAGCGAAATTGCATGGGGGGCCCAAGAAAATGTTTGCCCAGGGTCCAATCAATAATAAAGAAGGCCCTGAGAAACCCATGCCAAAATTTAAAAAAAAATGGTGTGGGGCCCCCAAAAGATACATGCCAGACCCTTATCTGAGCATGCAGCTATCTTGTATATAGCAGCTGTCATCCACCGGACGCCAGGTATCATGATTGAAATGGATCTGCATCAGTGCATGACATAATTGGCAATGAGTTTACAATGAGGAACATTTTTGGGGGTTTCATTTTTTTTTTATCAAGGACTTGTCAAATGTTTGGGTATCTTTATTTCTAGGTTGCAACTTTTTTTTGTCAGTGAGTAGGTGTACTATGCACCTCATATTCATTCACATGGAGGAGGGTATCTGAGTGCCCGCTTATTGTAAAAGGGGTATTCCAAATTCCAATAAAGCCCCACCCACAGACACCAACAACCACTGGGTCTTTGTCTTCATCAACATGGGGACAAGATGCATTGCCAGGGAGGACCGCCCTCAGCAAGGTATCCCATGTTGAGGGCATGGAGTCTGGTAGGAGGATGGGCATTTGGCACAATCTCATCCCCCTTTCTTGGTCATCTAGGCTGCATTCTTGAATTAAGGATCTGTAATGAATTTTTAGATGCACTACCATGCATTTTTTTTTTTTTGCAAGAGGTCCCCTTTAACCACTTCAGATCCACGCTATAGCCGATTGACGGCTACAGCGCGGATCTGACATGCCGGGGCGCCGTCAACTGACGTCCACCCCTTTACGCACTCAGGTGCACTCTAGCAGCCGCTGGCAGAGAGCTAGAACGGGGAATGTAAACACGACGGTTCCCCGCTCTGTGAGGGGGGGCATGACAGATCTACTGATCCCTGTGGTCAGGATCAGTTAGATCTGTTATGTTCCGGTCAGCCCCACACAGTTAGAACACATACAGTGTCAACCCCTTTCCTGCCAATGACATATATACAGTAATCAGTGTCTATTTTTAGATCTGATCACTGTATAAATGTCATTGGTCCCAAAAAAATGTCAAAAATGTCAGACATGTCCGCCGCAATATCGCAGTCCTGATAAAAATCACAGATCACCGCCATTACCAGTAAAAAATAATTAAATAATATAATTATTAATAAATAATAATAAAAACGCCATAAACTAATTTCCATAGTTTGTAGGTACTATAACTTTTGCGCAACCCAATAAAAATGAGCTTATTGCGATTTTTTTTACCAAAAATATGTAGAAGAATATATGTCGGCCTAAACTGAGGAATACATTTGTTTTTTTATTTTTTATTTTTGGATATGTATTATAGCAAAAAATGAAAAAAATTGTTCCTTTTTCAAAATCGTCGCTCTTTTTTTGTTTATAGCGCAAAAAATAAAAACCGCAGAGGTGATCAAATACCACCAAAAGAAAGCTCTATTTGTGGGGAAAAAAAGAACATCAATTTTTTTTGGGTACAACATCGCAGGACCGCACAATTGTCATTCAAAAAGCGACAGCTCTGAAAACTTAAATTGGTCCGGGCAGGAGGGGGGTTTAAGTGCCCAGTAAGCAAGTGGTTAAAATCGTTAATGAAGAGTCTGGTATTGATTTCCTCACGCATTTTTGTTTTTCTTTGTGTGGGGTACCCCTTAAAATGTTTTTTATATTAAACTATCCCTGCCCTGCATGGGCACCGCCCCTCTCTCCTGTCGCCCCTCTATGCTATGGATAGATTCATGCATAGCATGAATCTATCCATGGCCGCCCGTGACCACCTCCCCATTCATGCAGCCGGCCCTTTTGTGCCGCTGGCTGCATGAATTACCGCAGTGGGGGGTGTCTATGAAGCATCTCATTAGAGCCATAGGCTCTAATTGGCTTCATTAATGTGTGGCTTGTGGCACAAAGCGTGCCGCCACAAGCCCTTAGAAAGACAAATGAACATTTGCCTTTCTAACTGGGAACCGCTCTCAGCCAATCAGGAAGCTCCGGTATGTTACAGGTTTCCTGATTGGTGGAGAAGACAGGCGATCCTAATGGACGCCTATCTCGGAGGAGAAGGAGGATGCCGCCGGATCATGGAGAGCACGCTCTCCGCTCGTGGGCTCTGCACACTGCCAGCATGCTTTCTGCTCGTGGGCTCTGCACACTGCCAGCGCGCTTTCTGCTTGTGGGCTCTGCACACTGCCAGCCTGCTACTAGATGGGGTAAGTGCGCTACTTTGTCCCAACTTTGGGGGGGGGGTCTGCAATTTACCCCACCTGTGATACTGGCTGCAATGTACCCCCACCTGTGATACTGACTGCAATTTACCCCACCTGTGATATTGGCTGCAATTTACACCACCTGTGATACTGGCTGCAATTTACCCCCCACTTGTGATATTGGCTGCAATTTACCCATACCTGTGTTATTGGCTGCAATTTACCCCACCTGTGATACTGGCTGCAATTTATCCCACCTGTGATATTGGCTGCAATTTACCCCCACCTGTGATATTGGCTACAATTTACCCAATACCTGTGTTATTGGCTGCAATTTACCCCTACCTGTGTTATTGGCTGCAATTTACCCCACCTGTGATACTGGCTGCTATATACCCCTACCTGTGATGCTGGGGCTGTATACTGTGTCCTGTGATACTGGCTGCTATATACCCCACCTGTGATGCTGAGCTGTATACTGTGTCCTGTGATGCTGAGCTGTATACTGTGTCCTGTGATGCTGAGCTGTATACTGTGTCCTGTGATGCTCAGCTGTATACTGTGTCCTGTGATGCTCAGCTGTGTACTCCTGATGCAATATGTGGAATATAAGGGACAGAGTGGGTGGATTCTATAAGGGGTGGGGGTAATGAGAAGTAGGAGGGGTCAAAAAGGAAGTGCCTGGCGCCCCCCCATCCTAAATCTTCACCAGCTGCCACTGATGCCCTTTGCTTACATGGCAGGGGCCATGTAAGCTAATGGGGTCAGTAACATAGCTGGTTGTTAAGGATTCAGCAGTGTCTGCACCCACTGGCATCCTTAATAGTCATTGGCTTTGGGAAGCTGTCATGTGTAATAGTAGAAGTAGTAAAGCGAATATACATGACATTCAGCTCCCATTGAATGAGTATTGGTTCGAACACCTGAACAATGAATGTTCAGTCCAAACTTGTGTTCGTACTGAACCTGAAGCTCATCCCTACTTCTGAGGCTGGACAGAGAATGCCCAGGTTGTCCTATGTGGGAGTTAGGGTGAGGAAAAGGGGGAGGATAGGGTGATGGCAAGGATATTAAGCATTGGGAATGTTTTTCACCCTGTGTGGGGTGATATACCAATGTTAGTTCTACTTCCGCAAAAAAAAATACAAAATAAATGATTTTATAACATGTAGCACTAAAGAAGTTATTTACCTCCTAAGGTGTACATGTGGCTACCAATATGTTGATAGAACCACTAGGGCATTAAAAAGGTATGGATTGGTGAACACTTGACCAACATACGGAAAGGATTCAACAAGCATAGCCTTTCCAAACACTTTTCCCATTGCCATAGGAAAAATCCCTCATCTTTGGAAGTGATTGGAATTGAGAGATACACTCCACATTGGCGTGGAAGTAATCTTAGAAGGGAGATATCCAGATGTGAAACCCACTGGATTTTTTACCTCTGTACTTTGCGACCATATGGCCTCAATGTGGAGTGGGATGTCATTTTTGTGTTCATATTGAAGATAAATAAGCATCCAGTGGGTTACATAATGACATATATTGTTGTACTTATATTGGGAAGCATTAACCATGTGACTGTTTTTTTATATAAATATATTTTTTATACAATTTTTATATAGATATTAATTACTTTAGGGTTTTTCAATCTAGCTCTCACATGTTTATGGTAGGAATTCACCACATACAGCCTTTTGTTGCTGTGACTCCGATCAACATGGTTGTACAATGGACTTCCGGTGTTTCGGCTGCTTTAAGATCAGTGCTAAACGTCTCAGCTCCGTCCTCCTTTCCCAGACATAGCCTTTTAAGGGGAAACGCAACGGAAAGAGACGGGAGCTGTGTTGTTACCATTATCCGGATCTGTTGGTGATCCCATGGTCTGATTATCCTCTCTCTACTGCTCGATTGTTTTTACTTTGTTGTAAGTGCAATATTTTAGCTCAATAAAAATATACATTATGTGATGAGCATTCCTTCTTTTTAAATCCAACAAACGGACCGAGTGCAAGGTGCAGAGTGAGTCTGGAACGGAGTGTGCAAGGCTGAGATGCCAGTCTTTAGGCTTTTCGATCCATCCGACACGGGGGGTCGGAACATCAAACAGAAGAGGCTACACATAAGATACCTGTTCATCATATTCTTATCACGATCTCCTATAATATAGAGATCATGTGGATCTGGTAAAAGGCACATTTAATCATTATATTGGAGGAACACGGACGTATCGCTATTTTTCACTGGGAGTGGTGCACGGTGTAACATCTTATTGGAATAACACATGAATACACATTTTGAATAGATGCATATGGACACTTGATTTTTAACTTTCAATAGGTTTTTATTGTTTTTTCCAAAGGTATTAGGAACGATACAATATACGAAGACCTGAAAATGTGAAAGCGTTTGATACATCAAAACAACACAGGTCAAAATCAAGTACATTCTTGATGGACATCATAATTCTTACGGTTATATCTTGAGAGTTCCTGTCACGTACCTGACGTTGGAGTCTGTCTTGTGCAGGGAACAACCGCTCTTGCGCACCCGATTCAAGGACCCCTGGTAGTGGAGACAGAGGCCCAAGAGTGCGGGACGGCACGAGGGCTGGAGGGTCACCGATGATGTAGCGATGCTCCAGGAGACGTGCAGGTAGAAGGATGGTCGTTCAGGCTGGGTCGGCAACAGGCAGGCAGGAAGGTACAAAGGATCAGGCAAAAGAGTAGTCAGAGTCCAAGCAAGGTTCGTTAAGACTGATGAGAAAACGGACTAGGAAACATGGAAGGACGGACGGACAACG
>BLSH010079736.1:514445-524954 GCA_018402905.1 Glandirana rugosa | reverse complement strand
TTAATTAATACTTTTCAGACCCATTTTGAAGATGATCTCCATTTTTGCATTTTTTATGTTTTTATTTTTTTAAAAATATTTAAAGTTATTTCCCTGTCCCCATTTCTTTGTAGGTCACTTGTCCCACCCTTACCCACATTTCCTTCCTTTTGCAGACCTCTAGGACCTTCCAGGACTATTTTCCAGCCTTTTTTGTGCCTAAAAGTCCGTGTCCCCATTGATTTCAATGGGGTTCGGGGTCCGGGACAAAGTTTGGGTTCTGTCCGGACCCGAACCCGGACTTTGTCCCGAAGTTTGGCCGAACCAGCAGAACCCGGACTTCTAGAAGTTCGCTCATCTCTAGTCATGTACCGCAAGAGGGGAAAGGGAAAGGGGGGAAGGTGGGGATGGGGAGGGGATAACCTTCCGGGTCCACACTGCTGCAAACAAGATACCCCCCACTGGACATGAAAGGGAGAGCCCGCAGAGATGGGCTACAAGAGCCAATGGTGGTTTCTTTCTAAAATGCAAAAATTATAAAGGACTAATAGAAGGAAAAGAGCAAACGAGCATTGTTTTTTTTGGAGGTTGATGCTGGGCAGAAGATTATAGATACCTTAGTTCACCAGGAGCTAGACACGCACCAGGATGGCCTCATATAGAACCACAAGAAGTGGATGTCCACACCGGAACAGAGCAACAGCCACAATGAGCTTGTGCTGCTCTGAGGTTTATGGGCCTCAAAAGTGGGCGGGGGTGCACAGGAATGATGTGATTCAACTCCTGAGCACGCCTTTGCCTGGGCGCATGCACGATCGTGGTATACCTGTCAGAGCCATCCACATAAACAGAAAGGGAGTCTCTGCACAAGAGGGGTTGGCGTTCAATGCCGCCAGTCTACCCAGGTACGTTGCAGCAATTGCGCGATCACAGGGGGGCCGATAAGCTTGGGCCAAAGTGACAGCAGGTGCCGGGGAATGGCATCACAGCCACTGTGTATGGTGTGGCCGTGATCGCGCATGCGTGATCATGTGATGGCACATTCCAGTGTCAGATTGGAAGGAAAGAGTGATTGAATATGGTCCTACTTGGAAGCAAGAACCCACCAGGTGCTATGTAAGAGACACCCATAATCATGGTCATGGACTAACAGTATCAAAGCTGGACATATTGCGATCGCAAGATCGCAAGCCCAGAACCCTCAACATCCCATCACCTTAGTAATAAAACTCAGGGAAACTTCTCAATCTAGGAAGGGGCTCTTGGCACACCCAAAGCAGGTTAAAAACGGGTCCCAGGAACAAGGGTGTACGGCTCCCCCCATTGACTAGCATGTTGGGGACCCATGCACACGAGGTCCTCCGACGCACGTGATGGGCCAGTAGCAGCAGGGGAGGGGGGAGGAACCCCCCAATAATCAAACTCTAAAGGCCAACTAGATGCATATCCAGGAGGCCCACATGCACTGGATGGGGAGCAGAGGGATCCCAAAAAGGGGGGAAAGGCAAGGAAAAAGGGGGAGGGAGGAGAGGGAAGGGGAGGGAGGGGGGAACCGCCTTAAGGGCAAAACCAGTCAGGCATCATGATGTAAATGCAATAACGACAGTGATACATAATGAATCCATGACAAACAGTCAATGGGGCCCAAACATCAAGAACAAAAAATGACACTTGATGGGCATAGACAACCCTAAATTTAATTCTCTTTTCAAACCCCAGATGTAAAGACTTCTAAAAATGGTTTATAGCTCAATTGTTCATTGAATCCTGGGGGAACAGTGGCCCCCAGTTCCGCTATCCAGCGTGTTTCACGCTGTAAGAGAAGTTTATCCAAGTCCCTACCTCTGGCACTGGGAAGAACTCTGTCGAATATCAAAAATTGCATATGGGGGAAGTGTCCCCCATGGCACTGTTGTATGTGATGACCCAAGGGTACATCAGGGTTGGCTTTTTTCATTCTAAGAATATGCCTGTATTCTCTTTTGGAGAATTCTTATATGGTTTTGCCCACATAGAAGCTTTGGCATTCACATATGAGTAGGCAAATCACCCCTGCCGTCTTGCAATTAGAAAAATGTTGAGGCCTATAGATACAGCCGTTCGGTAACTGAATGTTCGGTTTAGTGTTCATATACGGGTATACAAGTGAAGGTGCCCTTTCTTTTGCAGGGGTCTTTTCTGAAAGTCCTCACAAATTCACTCTTAACTAAGTGATCTTTTAAGGATTTTCCACGGCGGTATGTGATTGCCAGGGTTGGGGGTATATGTGGGTTTAAAGATGGATCCGAGCTCAATAAATGCCAGTGTTTTTTGACTATTTTTCTAATGGCTTTGTGTTTCTTAACCTCTTGAGATCCGCGCTATAGATGAAAGACGGCTACAGCGCGGATCTCAATTGCAGGGTAGACGTCTATTGACGTCCGCCCCTTTGCACACTCCCAGCGCGCACTGGGCGTAGGCATGCCCGCGGGCCGGACGGACTCGATGTCCGCTCCTGACCCGCGATGGCCTGTGGAGCTGCAGAATGGGGAACCGCCAATGTAAACATGGCCGTTCTCTGTTCTGTGAGAGGGGGACATACCAGATCTACTGATCCCTGTGATCGGGATCAGTTAGATCTGTTATGTCCCTGTTAGCCCATCCCCCCCAGTTAGAACACAGCCAGGGAACACAGTTAACCCCTTCACTGCCCCCTGCAGGTTAACCCCTTCACTGCCAATGACATTTATACGGTACTCAGTGGACATTTAAATTTCTGATCACTGTATAAATGTCATTGGTCCCAAAAAAGTGTCAAATAAGTCCAACATGTCCGCCCCCATATCAAAGTCCCGATAAAAATCGCAGATCGCCGCCATTACTAGTAAAAAAAAAATAATAATAAAAACGCCATAAATCAATTCCCATAGTTTGTAGATGCGATAACTTTTGCGCAAACCAATCAATAAACGCCGATTGCGATTTTTTTTTACCATAAATATGTAGAAGAATATAAATCGGCCAAACCCAATGAATATTTTTTTTTATATTTTATTTTTGGATATTTATTATAGCAAAAAGTAAAAAATATTGTTCTTTTTTTAAAATAGTCGCTCTTTGTTGATAGCCCAAAAAATAAAAACCGCAGAGGTTATCAAATATCACCAAAAGAAAGCTCTATTTGTGGGGAAAAAAGGACATAAATTTTGTTTGGGTACAACGTCACACGACCACGCAATTATCATTCAAAATGCGACAGCACTGAAAGCCGAAAATTGGTCTGGGCAGGAGGGGGGTTTAAGTGCCCAGTAAGCAAGTGGTTAAACCGTGTAATAATGTTAGTGACTTGGGGTTGATCCGTTTGTTTGTTTGTAGAGAACAATAGTTTGATGTTCATTGGCTCTCCTAAAGGCTTTTTTCAAACAGGTAGATGAATAACCTCTCCTTAGGAGTCTCTCCCTCAGGCCTGCTGCTTCTCGAGGAAATGACTCCTGGGTTGAACAATACAGACTGCTGTAAAGGCTGCCATCATCCTCCTTGGTAATAGTGACATCTAGAAAAGTGATCGTTCTTTGATCCAATGTCATTTTAAATTTCAAATTCAGACAGTGCATGCACGGGCGGCCGGAGCTGACGTACCTCTGAACTTCTCCGCACACACCTTGAGCTATCAACAGCAGCCCTCTCACCCCGCTCGCTTCAGCGCTAATATCGGAGTAGCGAGCGGACACCACGGAGACACGTTCCATGTCCAAATCGGCGGGGAAGGCATACGGCGCCCCCCTGTTATCTGCCTCGTGTCCCTGAGAAGGGAAGCAAGAGCTCCAGCTCTGCACATGCAGTAAAGGGACAGCTGCAGCCACAGCCTCAGCGAGTTAAGGAGAAGCCTCTCAGCCTCAGAGGAAATAGCGTAAAGGGACAGCTGCAGCCACAGCCTCAGCGAGTTAAGGAGAAGCCTCTCAGCCTCAGAGGAAATAGCGGGGTCTCCCCCAAAGCTAATCCACCAGCTTCCTCCAGCCCTGCGGTGTCCCCCTCACAGTCCCCCATGTCATCTACAGGCTTGGCTCCCTATGACTCTCCTGGTCTTGATCAGGCCATGGCGGACATTCCTATCAGCAGGGTAAGTTTCTCAATCTACAGTTGTCCTTGTCCTTCACCATGTCTCAGTTAACTAATTTGGCTGGAGTCATATGGATGCTTTCTCACAATGTTCAAGGCTTGGATTCTCCTTCTAAACGTACTAAGATTTTTAGCTATTATAGATCCTTAGGTGCCAATATTGTGGCCCTTCAGGAAACGCACTTTGCCCCGTCCTTCAATTCCTACTATCTACATAGGGACTACCCCGTTTGTTATTTCGCTAACGATAGGGTAAAAAAGAAGGGGGTAGCGCTATGTTTGTCACGATGACTTTCATTTACCGCATCTAAAATTCTTAAAGATAAAGATGGAAGATAATTATTAGTAAAGGGGCACTTGGGTGAAAATTTGGTAACATTTTTGGCTTATTATGCCCCCAATGCTAATCAAGTGGCTTTTTTCCACTCTGTGCTTCAGGCTTTGGCGCCGGAACTTGAGGGAGACGTAATTTTGGCTGGTGATTCAAATTTTACCATATCCTCGATAAGTCCCACATATCCCGATTACAGTCCCCCCCAAACGGAGTAGTACATTTGCCCAATTGTTACATGAGTATGACCTGATTGATGCCTGGAGGGAGGCTAATCCCACCACTCGCGACTACTCTCATTTTTCCAGAGCCCAACACTATTCCCTCATTGACCATACATTTCTCCTTTAGAAACTACTACCTAAATTGCTCTCAGCTAAAATAATCACAACACCCTTTTCCGATCACGATGCGGTGGTTTTGCTGTTTTCTAATTTGACATTCACCCTGGCTAAGGCTCAGTGGCGCTTAAGTGAATCTATACTCAGTAATGAATCTTACTGTTTAGATATTATCACCCATTTGAAAACCTACTTTGCGGACAATAAGGCCGAAGACATAACCCCCGCCATTAATTGGGCGGCCCATAAAGCTTCTGTTCGGGGTTTTATTATTCAATTAGCATCTAGACTAAAGGAGGCCTCTAATGAGTTGATCATTGCCAAAACTAGGGAATATGAAGCTGTAGCTGCCCAACACAAAAGGTCTCCACACCCTGATCTATTACAAAAAGTCAAACATGCTTAATAATTTAATATTTGCTTTACTACGAAAGCGGAGAAGAATTTGCGGCGGACTAATCATAGATTTTTCACTTGGCGAGATAAACCAGGATCGTTATTAGCACATAAACTTACCCCTAAACACACCCACACAGCTCTGCCGAAAATTAGACTCTCAGGAGGCCACCTCTCTCAAAACCCCCAAAAAATCCTCCAAGAATTTCAGGATTTTTATACTAAATTATATAAACCACCGCCGGATTCTAACCCTTCGTCTATCAATGGTTTTCTGCTAACCTTATCAATACCGTCTCTTACGGAAACTCATAGGGAACTTATGGACCAACCTATCACAGGTGAAGAAATACATAAAACTATTAAGATGTTATCTCTACAGAAATCACCTGGCCCTGATGGCCTGCCTAATATTTACTATAGAAAATTTGCCGAACAGCTGGTTCCTCATATGGCTCTCTACTTTAATTCCATACGGGACAATGGAAGGGTTCCTTTTGATGAAAATAGAGCATACATTAGTGTTATCCCTAAACCGAATAAAGACTCCACTGATATTCTTAACTACCGTCCAATATCATTAATTAACTGTGATCTTAAAATCCTAACAAAACTTTTAGCACTGTGATTACATACATTTCTAGTGCAATATATTCATAAGGACCAATCAAGATTTATATCAGAACGCCAAACATTAGATCAGATCCGTCGGTCAATAACCTTAATCTCAGCCGTACAATCTAAATGGGATACCCCCTTACCTAGAGGACTATTACGCCTTTCCTTAGAATTCCATAAAGCTTTTGATAGCTTAACCACTTCAGCCCCGGAAAGTTTTACCCCCTTCCTGACCAGAGCACTTTTTGCGATTCAGCACTGCATCGCTTTAACTGACAATTGCATGGTCGTACGAAGTTGTACCCAAACTAAATTTGCGTCCTTTTTTTCCCACAAATAGAATTTTCTTTTGGTGGTATTTGATCATCTCTGTGTCATTTCTGATCACCGCTATAAACAAAAGAAGAGCGACAATTTTGCAAAAAAACCCAAATTTCTTACTTTTTGCTAAAATACAAATCCAAAAAAAAAAAATATAAAAAAACATTTTTTTCCCATCGGTTTTGGCCGATTTATATTCTTCCTCATATTTTTGCTAAAAAAAATTGCAATTGGCGTTTATTGATTGGTTTGCGCAAAAGTGGTCGCGTTTACGGATGACGAGAATTAATTTCTGGGGTTTTTATTTTTTTTAATAGTAATGGCGACGATCTGCGATTTTTAGCAGTACTGCGATATTGGGGCGGACATGTCGGACATTTTTTACACTTTTTTGGGACCAATAACATTTATTCAGCGATCACAAATTGAAATGTCCACTGATTACTGTATAAATGTCATTGGCAGTGAAGGGGTTAACCTGCAGGGGGAGATCTAGGGGTTAACTGTGTTTCCTAGGCATGTTATAACTGTGGGGGGACTGGGCTACCATGGGCATAAGAGATCTAACTGATCCCAGTGACAGGGATCAATAGATCTCCTATGCCCCCACTAACAGAGCAGGGAACCGCCGTGTTTACATCGGCGGTTCCCCGTTATTTGGCTGTGGGCACTCATCGCGGCTCGCCGGCAGACATCGGGTGCGCCCGAGCTGCGGCACACTCCTCAGGAATACGGCGGGCGCGCGCGCCCCCTAGAGGCCACCCGCAGATCGCCGCTTTTTTAAGGCAATTCGCGCTGAGCGTCCACACTGCCGCTGTGAATATATGGTAGGCAGTGTGGAACCGGTTAAATTGGGATTGTTTATTTTCCACCCTGGAGGCCTTTGGCCCCATTTTTATTTCCCTGCTGAGAAAACTTTACAATAATCCGTTGGCCCAAGTTTCCATTAGAGGTTATACGTCGTTGTTGTTTCCTATACAACGGGGAACAAGGCAGGGCTGCCCACTTTCCCCATTGTTATTTGCGTTAGCGATCGAACCTTTGGCCTCTACAATTCAATCTCATCCCGACATTCATGGTATATGTTGTGGGCAACGGGAACATAAATGCTCCTTGTTCGCCGATGACGTCCTCATGTATATTACAAAACCTCTGACCTCTATACCTAACTTGCTGGCCCTCCTAGGCCACTTTTCCCAACTTTCGGGACTTTCTTTGAATACCCAAAAAAACAACAGCCCTCAATGTCACTCTTCCTCCCCCAACACTATTGTCGTTACGAAATACCTATAATTTTCAATGGGCATCAGGATCCCTTCCCTATCTAGGCATCCAATTAACATCTTCGATTGACACCCTTTATCGAGCCAATTACCCTCCTCTCTTTCGTAGACTTTGTGAAGATGTCCAACGTTGGGCAGACTATCTGCTATCTTGGTTTGGCAGAATCAGTTCAATAAAGATGACATTTTTACCCAGGATACTTTATTACTTTCGGACCTTACCAATCACTATCCCAAGAGGGGAAATGCAACGTTTACAATCGGACATTCTCCAATTTATTTGGGGAAATAAAAAACCCAGAATGAATAGATCAACGTCGTATGTTTCCAGACTGAGTGGTGGGTTGGCCTCCCCAATCTATGGGCCTACTATCAAGCTGCTCAGATAACTCAGCTTTCTTATACAACAGCCATTTGGGTTTCTGTTGAAGCTCTTTCATGCCACCCTTTCGCTATTGGTTCTTTAATGTGGCTCCCTAGCCGTCTTCGCCCCCCCCCCCCTATTTTATATCCTACCCTGTCTCATCCACTAGCGGTCTGGGATAGAATATGACATCATAAGCTGCCATCCTCTCCACACACCCAGCTGGCTCCTTTATTCTGGAACCCTGAGTTTTTTCCCGGAATGACTCCAATGCCATTCCTGTGGTGGCTCAACAAGGGACTTTTTAAGATAGGAGACTACCTCAATAGACATCAACTATACTCATTGCAATATTTCAAAGATACGTTGCAGGTGCCCTCTAGTGAACTATTTTGGTACAATCAGCTTATTTCTTTTATACGATCTAAACTTGGTCGGCTAGAGGGACCTTCCACTCTGACAAATTTTGAACTGTCCTGCCAGGCGAAAAACCTTTCACAGGGAAGGGTGTCCACGGTATACGCCTCTCTTACAGATCCAACTACTAAACTCCCATATATGACTCAATGGGAACGGGACCTGAACACCACTTTTGAACTGTCGGACTGGCAAGACATTGCCTATGCATTATCTAAAATATCTATTAACACAACGCTAATTCAGGCGAACTATAAGACACTCTTACGTTGGTACTTGGTCGCAATGATGCACCCATCTACATCCCCCACTTGCTTTAGACAATGTGTCCAGATGGGCACAATGTACCATATTTGGTGGCAATGCCCGGTAGTCACTAGATTTTGGATTCGCATAATCAATTTAATAGATTCAGTGACAGGGGTTAATATTTGTAGAGCCCTGGTACCAGCTCTTTTTCAAAAACTCTCAGACGAAGTCCCCAAGAAATCAATTAAACTCATTACATATATATTTCTGGTGGCTAAAATAACTATCGCTAAATATTGGAAGCAGTCGGCGATCCCTCTTGATTATGTAAAGAAAAAACGTAACTGGATCATGGTCAACGATAAACTTACTTGAATTCTTCGCAATTCTACCAAAAAATTTGATGTGACATGGGACCCATGGATACAATATCTCTCCGTGAGTTAGTGAAGATCTAACTGACCCTCTTCTTTTCTTTCCCTTTCTGTTTACTTTTTCTATACCTTTTTTTCTTTTCTTTCCTGGGTTGAGTTTTCTCTACTTACTCACTTTGTATACTTGTTAGAATTTTTTTTAACGATCATTAGAAACCTTGGTAGAACATATACCTTCATGTTAAAACTCTTCCCAGGAATATTTCTGTGATTCTAGTAGCATTGACTATTTTCTTATGCTACTGAATATTTTCATTGATATTCCTATTAAACAGGCTTAATGTTATACCGTTCATCCTCGGGAGATTGTAGGTATGGGTTTATGAACGGATGGAACTATTGCTGTGCTTATGTATGATCTACCACTGATTCATGTTATTGTTCAAAAAACAAAATGTCATATGATTTGCACTATTGTTTATGTACTTTAGATGATGTAGCTTACTTGCGTCAGTAATAATACTGGCGTATAAAAGGTAGCTAGGGTGGTGCTATCGCCCTTCACCTCTGGACACAGCGTGTTCCCATCGGGGGAGTCTGCAGGTGAGGGGAGGCATCCACACTGCTCCCTTAGCATTGAAAAAGGACCCACACTATACAGACAAATGTGACTTTTGTTATCGTATGCTACCCTGGACTTTGTGGTATGTTGTATTGCACAACAGAATGTATCACTGCTGTCTATCTCTTCTTTCAAGTAAATAAAAAAATATTGAAAGATAAATTTCAAATTGAAACTGCTGGTATTCATGTGAATAAGGCAATCCTTAAGTAGTGTCGGAGGACCCTCCCAGATGATTAAAATGTTGTTGATGTAATAGAGCCATAGCGTTATATGGCTCACCATCGACAAAAGTGACTCATCCATAAGGAAAGAACACTCCCACTCCCCCAGGTACAGATTGGCATATGAGTGTGCACAGCACATCCCCATAGCCACACGCTGCACCTGGAGGTAGTGGGAACCATTGAAAGAGAACACATTGTGATGAATTCCAGGGCGTTGACCAGGAAATGGTTCCATTTTTATGCCATCTTTATGTGTTTGTGAGAGAATGCGTCTAACCACCACAATCCCTAAGTCATGTGGGATGGAGCTATAGAGGGCTTCTACATCGACACTGACCAGGTTTGCATGGGAAGACACATCAGACAATCATATCATTCATGTACAATCCTACTTTTCCAACATCAAAGAAAAAGTCCCAGCTCACCTTACCAGTCAGCCACGACAAAGCACCACATATATAATGGATAGATTGGGGGGCGTGGCTTGACCGGGGAAGAGAGAGGACGCGCGGCCTGAGAGCTCCGGCCGTCCGAGGAACAATCCACCACAATCCGCACAACAGAGGGCCACTGGTAAGGTGCCTAACAAGGAGCCTGCCGGCCTCGAGAGTCCGGCGCGCAGGAGAGAGAAGGGGCCAGTTCGGTGCGGGGGGTTAGATAGGTAATATATACACCACGAAACAGCACCGACTGACCATTCCACTCGACCCTGAAAAAGAAACTACAACCTTTTCATCCTAACATGTACTTACTATACTAACAGACTACACAGAAGGGTACGTTTGGACCAGTCACAGCTACATCTTCGGGAGATATCGAGGTAGGGTGTACTGAATCCCTAACACCACCAATCTGCGTAAGAGAGTGTTTGTGTATTTCTACCGTATTT
>BLSH010079736.1:429638-451502 GCA_018402905.1 Glandirana rugosa | reverse complement strand
CAGAAGGCAGGGTTAGCATGGCCGAAATGTGGAAAAGCTTTGTCAGCAGCACGCCACAACAAACAGAACCACCAGCTGATAGGCAAATCTTAGCAGGAGGCAGCATTTCAGCAACATGGGGGAACAGTATGTGTGCACACGCTTACACGTACTGTCTTGATGGGTCTGCCCCATTCAACTTCTGGGTCTCCAAATTGGCCACATGGCCTGAGCTTGCCCTTTATGCCTTGGAGGTGCTGGCCTGCCCTGCAGCCAGTGTATTGTCTGAACGTGTGTTTAGCACGGCAGGGGGCGTTATCACAGACAAGCGCAGCCTCCTGTCCACAGCCAACGTGGACAAGCTAACGTTTATTAAAATGAACCAGGCATGGATCCCACAAGACTTGTCTGTAACTTGTGCAGAATAGACATTTAGACCGGCCTCACACAGCCATTGGTATACTTTTTTTTTTTTATATGTCTCAATATTTTGGGGGCTACCCCAATTAGAAAAAAAACAAACAAACAACAGTGTTGGCTACCTCCTTCTCCTCCACCGCCACTTGCACCTACACCACCACGGTTACCGCCTTCTCAACCCCCTACTCCACATCCACCTCCTCCTCCATTTTTTATTTTTTTTATGTGATTTTGAGTTATTTCCCTATCCACATTTGTTTTCAGGGCACTTGTCCTACTCTACCCCTGTTTTGCTTCCTTTTGCAGCCCTTTAGCCCTTTCCAGGACTTTTTACAGCCATTTTTGTGCCCAAAAGTTTGGGTCACCTTTGACTTCAGTGGGGTTCGGGGTTAAGTTTGGGTCAAGTTCGCTGCCGAACCCAAACTTTTTCGCAAAGTTCGGCCGAACCCGCTGAACCCGAACATCCAGGTGTTCGCTCAACTCTACTTGTAAGTTTAACTCCTTTTATCTCCCCGGTGGCAGAGTTTGTCTTGAATCTACTTTTTTTTTTCTCTCCCTAATCAGTGTTTCTTTAGAACAGTCTGTATCATTCCTGCTGCTTCCCCCATTTTCAGCAACAGTAAATCTTGAGGCTGTCAGCAGATCGGTCTCTAGTGACTCTCAGTTCAATACTGAGAATAGAGAAAAACTGAGGTTACGCAGAGTAAGGTGAGCTTTCCTGGACTATAACCACTTGCCTACTGGGCACTTATATCCCTTTCCTGACCAGGCCAATTATCAGCTTTCTGTGCTCTTACACTCTGAATGACAATTTCTCAGTCATGCAACACTGCATCCATGTGAAATTGTTGTCCTTTTTTCACACAAAGCATTCTTTGCTGGTATTTAATTACCTCTTAATTAACACTGGTTTTTTTTTTCTCTATAAATAAAAAGACCGATACTTTTGTAAAAAAAATGCATTTCTCTTTATTTCTGTTCTAAAATTTTGCAAATTAGTAATTTTCCTTCATACGTTTTGGCCAAAAGTTATGCTGCTACATATCTTTGATAAAAAAAAAAATGGAACTCAGTGTATATATTATTTGGACTTTGTGACGGTAATAGAGTCTACAAGCTATGGTGCCAATCATTGAAAATTGATCACACCTGATAACACCTGATGCCTGACGGCCTATCTCATTTCTTGAAACAATCGCAAGCCAGCACAGTACAAATACCCCCCAAATAACCCCTTTTTGGAAAGTAGACATTCCAAGGTATTTAGGAAGGCATGGTGAGTTTTTTGAACTTGTACTTTTTTCCCACAAATCTTTGCAACATGAAGATTTTTTTTTTCACAAAATGTCATATTAACAGTTATTTCTCTCACATGGCATGTGCATACTTGCAATGACACCCCAAAACACATTCTGAGTATGGCAATACCACATATGTGAGACATTTTCACAGCCTGGCCACATAGAGAGGTCCAACATGCAGGAAGCACCATCAGGTTTTGTAGGGACATAAATTATACATCTAATTTCTTGACTACCTATTACACTTTTGGAGGCCCTGAAGCACCAGGACAAGGGAAATGCCCACAAAATGACCCATTTTGGAAAGCAAAGACTTCAACATATATTCTATGAGGCATAATGAGTCTTTTTAACGTGTCATTTTTTTCCTTAAGTTTTTGGAAAATGTGGAAAGAAAATGACAACGCATTTTAACGCAATTTTTACACATTTTTATAGCACTGGCAGGCATTGATGAAAATCCACTGATGAGCACTCACTGATGGGCACTGATGTGCACTATTGGGCACTGATGAGCACTAATAGGGCACTGTATTGGCACTGATGAGTACTGTAGTGACACTGATGAGCACTAATAGGGCACTGCAGTGGCACTAATGAGCACTTTAGTGGCTGTAAAAGGTGCTCTGTTTGGGGTGTCTGGCTTCCAATGAAGAGCGACTAACTCTTAAAATAAGGGTTTATTTACAATAGGGAAATAAATACATTATAGTTACAGGTAAGGAAATGGGGTAGAGGGAGATGGATAGGGAAAAGGGGTAGGGGTCTGTCGACTATCATACACACATCCTCACTGAATCTTTCACGCCAGGGTCCTTTTTATCCAGACTTGAGATCCACACCCCCGGCTGGGGGCGTGTGGTAATCACAGTCATTGAAGACATTTGAACCAAAAGTCATAAGACGTTCATTCATCTTCCAGGCTCTTCTTGACCAGATAAATACATGTGTCCATCCAATTCATCACCTCTCAGGCCCCATGCTAGCCAGGTGTGATGGGGCAAATGAATAGCCTCAGGAGTCCCATTAGGCAGATGATAATGACCTTTTACATTTGGGTAGCCCAATTTACTGTGGGCTGGCTGTGAATGCGGTGAATGCTGTCATTTGCAATATTACAGTGGCACTGATTGCACTGTAAGGCACTGATGGCACTGTAGGTCACCGATAAGCACTGATAAGCACTCACTAATGGCAGGGGGTGCACGAGCATGAGAGACCATCATATGACAGCCTTCCATTACTAGCCAGCCACACTGTAGCTGTCATTCGGCTATAGCGCAGTCAGCAAGTATTTAAACAGTATAGGCACTTATTTTTAATGTTTTACATGGCTATACCTGCAAAAAGGGCCAGCATTAAGTGATCTATCAACTTAATTTGCTGGCTGAAGTTCAATTTTAAGGTGTTGCACATACAATAGTAGCATATTAAAAATGTCAGTTTGGTTGGCCATACATTTTTCTTACAATTTTCTGTACAATTTACTTTAGATTTACCTTTAACTATGTTGTACAAGGGCTTGCCTAATTGGATAAAATTGAAAGTGCTGTTTAGGTTTGACCTCATATTATATGGTTTGTGGTAAATCTAAAGGAAAATTTTACAAGCAAATTGAACATGTATGGCCAGCCTTAATTTATTATAATCGAATAAATAATAAAGAAAATAGTTAAAGTATATTGTTACACCTTGATAGACAGTATCATGCCCAAGCCAGTAATATGCTGTGGGAGACTGAAGGTAGTTAAAGGACCTAGAGACTAAGGCCCCATGGGCCTTAGTCGCTAGGTCTGCAACCAATTCTGGGATATGGTGCACTGTTTTTCTTCTTTTCTGGTGGATGGTGAGGTGCTCTTTAGTTTGAAGGTGGTTAAAAGTCAATTTCATAAGCATACATAATATTAACCCCCTGGCACAGTCATAAATTGAACAGTTTGCCAGAAACTGGAAAAATGGGTCAGCACGTGTCAAAACACATGTCAGCGTACAAAGGAAATATATGCTGATGCATGACTAAACTCTTGTCTAACGCTATGAAAAAATGAGTGTCTACACATACATAGATCTAAATGGGCCCTGTGAGTTTTTTCTACAATCCTGTTATCATAATAGTCATTTTATCATGTATATGCCAATTTTATCATATCTTCAGGATGAGAATCAGAAAATGTATTGTCATTTTACAATAACAATCATAAAATGAAACAGAGTTATATTTCCTTGACATTAACCCCTTCCCGCCCACGCTATAGCCAAAAGATGGATACAGCGTGGGCCTTAATTGCCGGAAGGGCGTCAATAGACGTCCTCCCATGCACGAGCTGCCTGCATGCCCGGCCCCTTACCACGTGATCAGCTGTCAGCCAATGACAGTTAATTATGTGATGTAAACAGAAGATCAGTAGTCAGCTTTTTTTCTCCTCACACTGACAACGTGAGGAGGAAAAAAAGCTGATCAACGGCTTCTGTCAAAAGGGACATCAGTCCCGAACAGGGAGATACATTGCTGCATCATCTGTGCCCACCTGCCAGTGCCCACCAGTGCCACCTGCCAGTGCATATCAGTACCACCAATAAGTTCCCACCAGTGCCACCTACCAGTGCCCACCAGTACCCCTATCAATGCCCACCAGTGCCACCTAATAAATGCCTATCAGTGCTGCCAATCAGTGCCCATCAGTGCCTCATCACCAGTGCCACCTATCAGTGCTGCCTATTAGTGTCACCTACCAGTGCCCATTAGTGCCCATCAGTGCCACCCATCAGTGTCCATCATTGCCACCTATTGTGCGTTTCAGTGTCACCTATCAATGCCCATCAGTGCCACCTCTCAGTGGCACCTTTCAGTGCCCATCAGTGCCACCTATCAGTATGCACCAGTCCTGCCTCATCAGTGCCCACCAGTGCCACCTAGTGTCCATCAGTGCTGCCTTATCAGTGCCCATCAGTGCAGACTCATAAGCACACATCAATGAAGGAGGGAAATTACATGTCTGCAAAATGTTATAACAAACTATGAAACTGTTTTTGGGGTTGTTTATTGATGAGGAACAATTACCAACTTTCACCCTCTGCTGCCTATCGGCAGGGAAATCCAAAATCCAGTTACAAAGCATTGGGCTCAATCCCAGAGAGTTCAGCTCAGCAACAAGTTTCATTGGCAAAATCGTATTAAACGCTGAACTAAAATCAATAAAGAGCATGCGGGCATAACTATTCTTATTTTCCAAATGAGACAACACAGAATGCAAGGCCAATGCAATGGCATCCCTAAAAGCAAACTGGTAGCTATCTAACCCTTGGGGGAGGGGGGGATATGTTGTTTAATATGGCCTTAAAGCTGTGTAAAACTCAAACTCAAAAATATAATATATTGCAGCTTACCAACCATTAGATGTGGTGGCTGCATCAGTTTTCCTTTTGTAGGCTTTTTTCGCCCAGTAACGGACCTCCTCTATTACAGTGCTCCCTCTCTGGATGAATGAGCACATGGGGCACCTTTGGACAGCAGCATTGTCAGTATGTAAGCAGTTACAGCAAACCATTGTTTTCCCTGTGGGATAAAGGTATTGCATAAATATATAATAGCTAATCATTGTAAGCACTCTGCTAGTGTTAATCTTTGTAACTGATATATTCTGCTGAAGAGCTTGTTCTTTTTGAAAAACAAAGGACTTATTGGCTGGATCACCAGATGTAAATAGTAGAAAGAAAACCTAAAAAAGTAAATGAATGCAGTCATCACATCTAAGAAATGGTAAACTGCAATATCATAAATGTTTGCTTTAGGATTTACTACCACTTTAAGTCATTATCTAGTCTGGTTTTTTTCAGTTAAAGAATTTTGCAAAATTCTTCCTTTTAATATAGCCTGATTTCTTTTTTTACAGACTTGCTGATTGCAACTGTAATTGCTATTACATGGGAATTAAGTGTGGGTGAAAGATAGAAAATGCAATAGTCTACAGTCATACAGCAGATAAGAGATTGTGGAAGTATCAATTTGATATATGTCACACAGTCTAAATCATCAGATATCTTACAGAATTATGCTACCGTAAGTCTTTGGGGGATGTGTTTTATTGTAAGCAAGCTAATAAATTATACAGTAGGAAGGAATCACCTGTGTGCCTCATGTTAGAGCTTTCTTGAGATGGTGCATCATAGGGTGAGGTTTGAGGGACTCCCAGCCCCAGTGCTCTGTGCTGTGATTGGGTCAATGACCATGCGGGCATAGCCTCTTGCTTAGGACTAAAGTGAACAATTATAGTCCATCCGTGTCTATGTAGTTTCATGGTACCACATCCTTTAAACTAATACACAAACATGGTCACAGTAGTTATTACACATAACCCAGCATGTCGATACATATGTCCATCTCTCAAATTAATCAAATCTCCTTAAAGTCATTGTAAAAGTTCTTTTTGTTTTTTGGTAAAATAACAAACATGTCATATTTACCTGCTCTGTGCAAGGGTTTTGCACAGAGCAGCACCAATCCTCCTTTTCTGGGGTGTCTCAGCAGCACTCCTGGCTTCTCCTCTTCATCGGGCACGCTCCCGAGTCCCGCAGCTGCGTCCTTTGACACAGACAGCAGGACTTGGCCCAGCCCCCGGCTCCCATGTCACTGGATTTGATTGACAGCAGCAGAAGCCAATGGCTCCTGCTGCTATCAATCTATCCAATGAGGACCCAAGAAAGCAGCTGGAGCTGCTGGGCTTGTGCTCATTGATGAAATGATCAGGTTCAGGTAAGAAAAAGGGGGGCTCTGGGGGGCAGCTGCAGCGCAGAAGGTTTTTCACCTTAATGCATAGAATGCATTAAGGTGAAAAACCTTGAGGGTTCACAACTGCTTTAACCCCTCCAGATCCACGTTATTGCGGAAGTACGGCTCCAGCGTAGATCTGAAATGCCGGGATGACATCCATGGACGTCGTCCCCTGTGCACGCTCCCGGCGCGCCCCCTGGCCGCGGCGTGGGCGTGCCCGTGGGTCGGGCGCACTCGATGTCCACTCCAGACCCGCGATCGCCTTACAGAGCTGCAGAACGGGGAACCGCCGATGTAAACACGGCGGTCCTCCGTTCCGTTACAGGGGACATACCAGATCTACTGATCCCTGTCACTGGGATCAGTGAGATCTGTTATGTCCTGGCCAGCCGCGCCCCCCCCCCACAGTTAGAACACACCCAGGGAACACTGTTAACCCCTTCACTGCCCCCTTAGTGTTAAGCCCTTCCCTGCCAATGACATTTATACAGTAATCAGTGGATATTTAAATTTCTGATCGCTGTATAAATGTCATTGGTCCCAAAAATTTGTAAAAAATGTCCGACATTTCCGCCCCAATATCGCAGTCCCAATAAAAATCGCAGATAACCGCCATTACTAGTAAAAAAAAATAAAAATGCCATAAATCAATTCCAAAAGTTTGTAGCCGCGATAACTTTTGCGCAAACCAATCAATATACGCCGATTGCGATTTTTTTTTACCAAAAATATGCAGAAGAATATATATCGGCCTAAACTGATAAATAATTTTTTTTTTTTTTTTTAGATTTGTATTTTAGCAAAAAGTAAAAAATATTTATCTTTTTTGCAAAATTGTCGCTCTTTTTTTGTTTATAGCGGCAATCAGAAATGACGCAAAGGTGATCACATACCACCAAAAGACAGCTCTATTTGTGGGGAAAAAAAGGACCCAAATTTTGTTTGGGTACAACGCCGCACGACCGCGCAATTGTCATTCAAAATGCGACATCGCTGAAAGCCGAAAATTGGTCTGGGCAGGAGGGGGGTTTAAGTGCCCAGTAAGGAAGTGGTTAAAGGCATAGAAAGACTATATTAATGAGAATGGGCCCCATTTTCATGAATCTATACTTTCCATGCCTTTATGCAGATTTGATGAATTTGATTGATGGATATATGTATTGACGTGATGGGTTATTTTTAATAACTATTGTGGCTATTGGTCTGCTTTTAAGAATCTTTGTATAAATAAAATTGTGGATTTTTTTTTTTTTTTTTTAATATACAAACCATTAGTTATTATTTCTTGATTGGTGCCCTAAAATCCCATCAATTGCTTTGTCTTTTTGTGTATTAGCGCTACAGAAGGATGCCCTTGTAGCACTTCTGTATGTAAGCCATTGATCTTGGTTACACTACTAAATCCCAATAAAATAATCTGTCTGTGGAAAATTGCTGTTCTTTGGTTGCCCGGAGTTGTTTGTATTAGCGGTAATGGTCAAAATCATGTTGAAACCCTATAACTGGTTGGCCTAAGCTGCCACATTTTAACTGGAGTAGTATGCACTGAAAGAGGATGGGCATGTATTTAAAAATAAATGGCCAGCAATTTTGATTACTCTGATCCTGCAGGAAATTAAAACTCCATGGAAAGCTAGTTCAACAATGAAGGGTGTTATTTGCACTACTGGGAGCCCTAAAAACAAGCTTAATTAGGTGTGCTTATCATTTAGTTTAGGTCAGGAATATGCAATTAGCGTACCTCCTGCTGTTGCAAAACTACAAGTCCCATCATGCCTCTACCTCTGGGTATCATGCTTGTGGCTGTCAGAGTCTTGCTATGCCTCATGGGACTTGTAGTTCTGTAACAGCTGCTTTTAGGGATCCCAGTAGTGCAAATAACACCCTTCATTGTAGTTCTGTAACAGCTGGAGGTCCGCTGCTTTTAGGGATCCCAGTAGTGCAAATAACACCCTTCATTGTTGAACTAGCTTTCCATGGAGTTTTAATTTCCTGCAGGATCAGAGTAATCAAAATTGCTGGCCATTTATTTCTAAAGACAGGCCTTTCTGCATTTTTCCCGCGTTTTTAACCATCATTTTTGCCACTATTTGCGTTTTGCGTTTTTTTTATGTTTCTTTTTTTTTGGGAGGGGGTGGGGATTTGTTGCTAGGCAGATTTAAAAATGCAAAACGCAAATCGCTGCAAAATCGCAGCAAAATTATGGTAAAAATGCATCAACAAAACAACACTTGCAATTCTGGTGCAGCTCCATTGAAGTCTATTGCATGAAAAACGCAAACAGCAGTGAGGAAAAAAGTCCCCGACCCTTTCCAAAAAAACGCAACATCGCAAAACGCACAGACTGTAGTGTGCTTCTGCAAACTGCAAAGCACAGTAAAAACGCATAGGTGTGAACCTAGGGTGAAAGAGGAAGCGATATTAATCACAAATACTCAATCCTTGTGGGAGAAAAAGGTCATGTTGGCCTGTAGAGAAAGAGAGAAAGACTGAGATGGCAGCCTTGTTAATAGAAAGTTTTTGTTTGTAAAGCTTGACACCATTATCAACTCCTTTGACTGTAAAATAGGTCGAGGATAGCCCTAGACTTATTTTGTAGTGGAAACATGATAAAGTTGGTTTCATCCTTTGTTAAGCTTGTGGAATTTGGCTGTATGTACAAAAAACATCTAAAACAATTATCAGTAGCAGACTCTTCTCAAAGCACTGGACCTAAGGCAGATGATAACAGATTATATATAGTTAAACACAGGTAGTTGTATTAAAGCGGTAGTAAACCCTAAAAGCTATTTTTACCTACAGGTAAGCCTATAATAAGGCTTACCTGTAGGTAAAAAGAATATCTCCTAAACCTGCATGGTTCAGGAGATATTTGCCCTGCATGCAGCCGCTGACATTTGCGGCGCATGCACTCTGACGATCCGGCCGAGGCGGCCGGCAACTCAGAGCTGGCTACCGGAGTGAAGAGCTCCCGCGCGCATTCGCGGGAGTGACGTCACGCAGCTCCAGCCACTCACAGCGCCGGAGCCGCGTACCTGGAAGACAGAAGAGGACAAACATGTCAGCGTCCTTAGCGCTGACCGACTTGGGCATCGGGGGCCTCGTTCTAAGGTAAGTATTTCATAATATGTTAGTATGTCTTGCAGGATTTTTTAAAAATTTTTTTTTTGTTAGCGGGTTTACTACCGCTCTCTCAACATATCCAGAGTTAATATAGTCTCATCTGAAAGTGTTTATATCTCTGTGAATCTGCCCATAGGGCTGTCGTTTGGTATCACAGAGGCATAATTAGGGTGCACCACAAAGTAGTCATATACTAGAAAGGTCTTTGGCTCTATTCTTACGTGTACAGTGAATACTAAAGGGCTCAACTAAATGCCTAGAGCCCAACACATCAACTGTTCCAGCCTCTGCCCAAATTGCACTATCTCTTACTTCCCTCATAGATCAGATCATAGCTCATTTACCTGAGAGAAATAGAGGGCCCCCAATTATACCTGAACTGTACTCTGACAGGCAATCAGAATGCATTCAGTAAGTTGCAAACGTGCATCAAGTGCTACAGGGGAGGTTTTGGTGTGGTACAGTAGACTTGAATGGAGGCAGTTAATGAGTGTCGCCACCTGCTAGACTTAACATGTTACTTTGTTTTTGCTGCACCATGATGCAAGCATTACACAATTTTTAAATGTGTACAGCTCTGTCTGTGGTTTATTTAACCACATGCCTAATGGGAACCTTTACCCTTTTTCTGCCCAGGTCAATTGTCAGCTTTCAGCGCTGTCACACCTTGAATGACAATTGCGCAGTCATGCAACACTGTACCCATATGTCCAGCTTGTGAGCTCTCCCTCTCTCTCTCACTTCCTTGACATAGGTGCACTGAGTCTCTACTGCCTTTCAGACCTCCCTTCCCCGGGTCTTAACCCCATAGGTACCGAAGTCCTAGCGATCTGGGTTTGAGACTCTGCAATCGTCCTTCTTAAAGGGACCATGGCTCCAATATTGGGTGGAATGTACCTGCCTTCTAGGACACATCCCCGGTGTCCTGTACACAATCCTACAATCTGCCCATTCCATGCCACCTCTCTTGCCTATACCAATGCTTCAGCATTGTAAAGATGCCACTGCTGCTCAATCTCAGTTGTTGCAAGATAAATAATACACTGGACCCCAAAGTTATCACCAGTGGCAGGGAAAATCCTCCATTGTGCCTCGGAGTTTGTGGCCTTTTCTGGTGCTTTGGCACTGTTAGGCCTCATACACACGGACGTTTTTTGACGCCGGCGTTTTCTGGCGTTTTTTGCAGCTCTCCATGTTAGTCAATGGCCCCATAAAAACGTCAGCGTTTTTGAGCTGTAGATGACGTCGGCGTTAGTGAGCTGAAACTAGAACCCACAGCCATCGCGTTCTGAGGCTGTAACATTTTGGCATTTTTTGACGCCGACGCCACAATATGCCAACAAACGCCACCTATTATTATACCTGCGTTTTCCGGCGTTTTTTGACGCCGACGTTTCTAGGTTGAAAAATAGCAGAGGGATGATTTTTTTTAAAAAACGCCTAGTGACGCCGACGCTCACTAACGCTCAAAAACGCTGATGCATAATGCCGAAAAACGCCAACTTTTTTTCCTTGACGTCGGGCCCGACGTTTTGTTTATTTTTTAGAAACGTCCGTGTGTATGAGGCCTAAAAGTGCCACGTAGTGATTTAACAGCTTGACCTGAGCTGCAAAATGTTGAATCTTTGCTGAAAGATAAATGCCATTGACCTTGAAGTTTGAGACATATTTCAGTGCTTCAGCCCTGTCAAAGTGCCACACAATGTTTCTGCAGTTCAACCTCAGCTGAAAAAAATTCTAATATTTGCTGACGGGTAAATATTGCTTTGCATTCCAAAAACTGTGAAGCAGGTGTTAAGAATGGGGGTATCTCAACATATTTGTTTAATATTGCTGCACTTACCACATACATTCCAGCCATACATTTAATACACCTGCCTTTCTAACCAAGGAAACAGTTGGTAAGGCTGACCAAAGTTTGTTTTGGCCATACTTCTCTTTTGGGTCACAGGAGTGCACTTACTATAGGTCTACTGTAACCCAGAATCAACAAACAGAGAGCTACAGGCACCCTTAAGCCCCGTACACACATACGATCGTGTCAAATCGTATGTTGGCTGTTGTATGTAGCATACTGACTGCACTACACGATCGTACGACCACAGAAGAACGTTCAGGTGCATGTAATTAGCATCCGGACATTCCTGACTTCTGAGCATGCGTGTTTTGCACAATACAACTTTGTTGTACCAACTTCTCTGTACACACGATACAACGGTCGAATGAGAGCAAGTTTTCTAGTCTGCTCATACAACTCCCTTGTACGACCGTCGTATGTTCGACTGTTCAAATCGTGCATACGAACAATCGATATCACATACAACGGTCCTCAGTATGACCTGTTGTATGCGATCGTCGTCCCGTGTGTACGGGGCTTAAGGATCCCAACCATAATGTTAGGATCCACACATCTGCCTAACTGAAAGCTGGTTCCTCCCCTCTCTAGCCCAGTGTTCTAGTGAACACTAGAGATGCAGAGAGAAGAGAGATGACTGTCATCACTGCCCTTTGCTCTGGGCAGACTGAGAAAGAGCGATCATCAGTCATGTGATCGATCAGTTCTAGGTCCTAGCACCGATGTGGAACAGCAGCAGCATCACAACGATGGCGCATCATCGAGATGATTAGGAGATGGGTGAGTGATGGAGATTTATTTTTGTAGAAACCCCGAACTTCTCCTTTAAAGTCAGCCTTTTGCCCAGCAAAGGAATGGTTCATTGTAAGTACAGATAGTCATAGATGAGCATGATTTCTCATTTATATTTAGAAATGTCCTGGAACCAACTTTTTAAACAAGGCATTATCCCCACAGCAAATCTAATGTTTGGGTTTAGCCTTATAAGATCAGGATTATTGCTAGTGATTTGTGTACCTTATTTTTAGAACTTGCATGGTTTGTTTGGATCTTCGTTGCCCATTGTGCTTGATGCGATGCAGTCCATTCAATAAAAGACGTTGAGGAGGCTTCTCTTGCTTCATGGCGCATTTTGACACTAAGGTTCGCATTGCTTCTTTGCCTAGTTTTATGTCAGATATTATGACCCTGTTGGAGGCACCCTGTGTATATACAATATAACAGGAAGGTGGTAATATAGCCTAGTTTATCTTTCTTATTATTCTGTTTTTATTATATCTTTGAAGTGCGAAACAGTTATGGTACTGGTTATGCTGGTGAAAGTGCACATGGCTGGGTCCTTGGTCCAGGCGGTTGAGGCACTTATGTGTGTCTCATTATCTCCCTCTAGCCCTCAACCTTCAGACGGAATAAGGTACATACCATTCCTACTGTTTTGTATTCTACAAGAATACAAAACATTTTTTTTTCTTTCTCGTTCCGTAGGCTCATTGGACAGTATGAAATATATTAGGGTTGCACCGATACCGATACTGGTATCAGTATCGGTACCAATACTGAGCTTTTTCAGAGTATCAGTGCTTGGGAAAAATTCCCCGATACCCGAAACCGATACCTTCGGGCTCGGTTCTTTCAGATGTCAACAGGAATTCCCAGCTAACAGTTGAAATGTAAAGAAAAAATGTTAGCAATTATTGGTTGTTAAGGAACGGGGCCGCCGCTTTTTAACAGCCAATGACGTGTCCTCGGGATTCTCTCCGCCTCCTCCTCCCCTCCCATCAGCTGTCACCAGGCTCAGGCTCAGGCAGCGGCAGCACCGTGACAGGGCAGACAGGGAGGAACAGAGAGGGGTTAGCTGTGACACATTGGGGGGTGCCCGGGCTGGGGGCGGAACGTACCACTACCTGGGGGACACCCAGAGCCAGGTCTGTGTAACATGCTAGGGGTGGTGGGGGATCTTTGTAACATTCAGGGGGTCCAGGGTTTTGGGGGGTGGGGTGTCTGTGTTACATGCAGGAGTCCAGAGTGGTGGGGCGGCTTTGTAATGTAAAGGGGCCTAGAGGTGCAGGGGGTTGTGCAATGTAAAGGGGCCCAGAGGTGCAGGGGGCTGGGTAATGTAGAGGGGCCCAGAGGTGCAGGGGACTGTGTAATGTAAAGGGGCCCAGAGGTGCAGGGGGTTGTGTAATGTAAAGGGGATGCAGAGGAGCAGAGGCTGTCTAATGTAAAGGGGATGCAGAGGATCAGGGGGTTGTGTAATGTAAAGGGGACACAGAGGAGCAGGGGGCTGTGTAATTTAAAGGAGTCCAGAGGTGCAGGGGGTTGTGTAATGTAAAGGGGATGCAGAGGAGCAGGGGGCTGTGTAATGTAAAGGGGATGCTGAGGAGCAGGGGGCTGTGTGATGTAAAGGGGTCCAGAGGTGCAGGGGGCTGTGTAATGTAAAAGAGTCCAGAGGTGCAGGGGGTTGTATAATGTAAAGGGGTCCAGAGGTGCAGGGGGCTGTGTAATGTAAAGGAGTGCAGAGGTGCAGGGGGTTGTGTAATGTAAAGGGGTCCATAGGTACAGGGGGCCGTGTAATGTAAAGTTGTCCAGGGGTGCAGGGTGTTGTGTAGTGTAAAGGGGATGCAGAGGAGCACCTCCCAAACCCCTCCTCTACCTACTCTTCCTAGGCGATAGGTATCAGTAATTGGTATTGGTACTCATACTCGGTGGCAAAAAAGTGGTATCAGTGCAACCCTAAAATATATTATTGCAAAGTACGTTTATACTCATATATCTGTGTATATTCTATTTATATAGAGTGAGTTACAGGACGGAGAAACCCTGATGAAGAGGATTTCTACACCACAAAACATGTTGGAAACCTTCATGTAACATGATACTCTATATACATTCTTAATTGTAAATGTTTGGGACGTTTGTTGTATAAACTCCCTCACGTTTTTTATGCATTTATATATGTGATTTTTTCTTTTCTATATACTCATTAAATAAAACCTTTGATATTATATTTGATGGAGGTCTGAGGTGTACCATATAAGACCCATTTCTGTTGCTCTCCCATTTTCGTCATGTTTATATACAGGGTTGGTACCCCCAGTTAGATAGTCCTCAATACAGGATGGGAGCCCCATATGTAATCTTTAACTTTTTAAATCCAGGGTGGAAAACACCTATAGAAATACGGGCCATTTTTTCTAGATAATATTATCTTTTTTACATATATTTATTTGTATTTGTATGTTGTTTTATAGTACTTTGCAATTCTTTTCTCCTCACATTTTGTGAGGCGATTTTACTTTACATTTTCGTGAGACAACGCCATCGGTCCCTAGTTGTAGCTCAGAGTGTGAGATCCCGGAGGAAGGATGACTGAATTTACAGGGACTAATTGGATGGGGTTGGGCCCATCAAAAAATGACAATGAGATTATGACATATTTTGCAAAATTAAAACAATTACTAGAACAGAAATCTAGGTCTTATTGGCATGCTTCCTACTTTCGTCAGTATTTAGAAGCAAAGGTTATCCCATTAGGCCTACGGGTGCAAATTTTTCCCACAATACAGAATCTCTCACAGGATCTGAAAAACAAATGAGAACAGAACCTCACAGCATGCTCGTTGAGCATGATTAGCATACTTAAAAACTGTCATGAGGAAGAAGTTCTATAATTGGATAAGAAAGTTCAAACCATCTTGGGAAAAATAGAAAGTCACTCTGAATCCACAATATACAAAAGGGAAAACACTAAGTTAAAAGACTGGAAAGATTTAATCAAAGTTTCATTAAGAATAACGAAAAAATTTTTACAAAAATCAAATGGCCTTCCAGACAGGGCTAGCCTATAGGTGGCAGAATATAAGAAAGGGTAGAACATATTCACCCATAGAACTGATAAAAAGTGATGAAAGTGATGCTTCTGATTATTCATCAGTATCTTCAGTTTTGTCTTTTCAGGAACATCAAAATACATGAGGAAACAGGTGGTGGTAGTGAGTCATGTGTTGATTTTGGTCGCACACCCCTTCCCATGAAACTTAAGGATCCCCCCAGGGGAAGGTCAAGTGGTCAGGACTCACAAACACCCAAGCGCACTCAAAGGTGACGGCAAGGTGAGGAGTAAGCATGCACAGGGTTTAAGGGATCCAGGACAGTCTTCAGCCCCCAAAACTGATGACGATTTTTTAGATCAGACACCTACCAGCAGAATTTAACAGGCCAACACCATACAAGAAAAAATGGACACCTATGTGACCAGACCAGACCAATATATAATAACAACTTATATGTTATTAACGTAACACACTATGAATCCACACCTGACAAAATGTCTCTACTGAAATTAGGCCTTCATTTCTGTCCAGCCACTGACATAGATTTGTTTGCGGTTATTAAGAACCTCAACCTATTTTCCTGGAAATTAAATTTTAAATGTCAATTTGAGGGTCAAAACATGGCCCAGAACATATCTGAAGTAGCGTCAACCCCGTTTAAACGTTTGGAGTTTACTCATGCCGAGTACCGAGCATTGAAAGCATTAGATGAAGTAGCCCTGGAGAGCGGGGGAGTTAACTTTGAGGCACTTATGAATGACAATGTGGCTGTCACATACCTGGTGGATGAGTCTGACTCGGAGTGCGAGGGGGTGCGAGGGGGCACTCGGGAGTGTGAGCAAAGCACAACAAAGTGCGCACAAGTCCCCAGCACAGTCTTCTTCTAACATTGCCCCCCTAAGGGGCAGCCTCCGGATGCCCAGTCGGGCCTTCAGATCCGCGTGAGTCCTCCAAAATGACCAGAGAAGTTCCTCTGCATGTACATGTCCCTCAGGCTCCCAGGAACTTTCCTCCAGCCCGTACCCCTTCCAATTGACAAGGTACTGAATCAAACCCCCTCTTCCCCTGCAATCGAGGATGGCCTTGACTTCGTACTCCTCCTCTCCATCCACAAGAACCAGTTCAGGTGGTGCCGTGTTCCTTCCGGGGAACTGATCCCTTGTTACGGGTTTGAGCAGGGTGACATGGAACACCGTGTGTACTCAAAGCGAAGAGGGCAGATTCAACTCGTAAGCCACATTATTGAGCTTCCTTTTGACTGGAAAGGGGCCCATGAATTTAGGTCCCAGTTTCCGTGATGGGCATGAGAGCCTTTGGTTCCTGGTGGAAAGCCAGACCTGGTCACCAGGCTTTAGATCCAGTTCCCCCGCCTCCCTCTATCAAAGGCCCGTTTGTTGAGCTCCTGCATCCGAGACAGGGTTTCCTGAAGGAGCCGGTTGTTTCTTGCAAGGAAATCGGTGATGTTCTGCACCACTGGAACAGCACTCTCAGGTACCACATTGGGAAGGAAGGAGGGGTGGTAGCCGTGGTTCGCCCAGAATGGTGACTGGTTGGTGGCAGAATGGACCGAGTTGTTGTAGGCGATCTCGGCTACCGGCAGCAAGGAGACCCAATCATCCTGGGCAAATGAGGAGTAGCAGCGCAGATACTGCTCCAGGGTCTGGTTTGTTCTCTCTGTCTGACCGTTGGTTTGAGGATGGTTGGCTGAAGAGAAGGCCAATTCTATTCCAAGGGTTGAGCACAGTGCCTTCCAGATCCTGGATGTAAACTGTACCCCTGGATCAGATACGATGTGGGTTGGCAGACCATGGAGGCGGACAATCTCCTTAACAAAAGTCTCTACCGTCTGGACTGCTGAGGGCATGCCCTTCATAGGGACAAAATGTGCCATCTTTGTAAGGCGGGTGACCACTACAAAGATGGTTGTAAACCCCTCGCAGGGGGCAGCTCCACTATAAAGTCCATAGAGAGCTGCGACCATGGGCGTTCAGGGATGGCAAGTGGCTTCAAGAGTCCCCAAGCCTTGGTTCTGTCGATTTTGCTGCAAACACAGATGGGGCAAGCTCTCACATATTCCCTGCAATCCTTTTCAGCTGATGGCCACCAGAACGATCTAGAGAGCAGATATGCCGTCTTACGCCCACCAAAATGTCCTGCCAGTTTATGGTCATGGCATAATTCCAGTACGGCCAGGCACAGCTCCTTGGGGACAAAGATTTTCGTACCGAACCACCATAGCCCATCTTGAAAGGTCACTCTGGGATCCGGTGAGGTGGAAGATCCAGCAGAAGATCGCCTGATTTGAGACAGGAGGTCCTCTTGGACCAACAGAAAGCTGCGTGCCGGGAGTATGGTATCAGGTGGCAGAGAGTTCCCTGGTTCAACATACTTGACAGGGCATCTGGCTTCACGTTTTTTGACCCTGGCCTGTAGGTTATAAGTAACTGGAATCCGGAGAAAAAGAGAGCCCATCTGGCCTGACAGGGCTTGAGTCTTTTGGCTTTGTGCAAATATTCCAGGTTTTTATGATCAGTAAAAACAAGGACTGGATGAGCTGCTCCTTCCAGCAGGTACCGCCATTCCTGGAGAGCAGATTTTATAGCAAGAAGCTCCCTGTCTCCCATGTCATAGTTGCGTTCCGGGGGTGTTAGTTTCTGGGAGTAGTAGGCAATAGGGTGCAGTGCAGCTTTTGGCACCGACTGCCGTTTCGGAAGCATCCACCTCCAGCATGTAGGGCTGCGTAGGGTCCGGGTGCTTGAGAATCGGGGCGGAAGTGAAGAGCCCCTTCAGCTGCTGAAAGGCCACTTGGGCTTCTGGAGTGCAGTGAAAGCGGGAAGTTTGCTTTGTCAGTTGGGTGATGGGGGCGATCACAGCTGAGAACCCCTTGACGAACTTCCTGTAAAAATTAGCAAAACCGACAAAGCGTTGTACCGCTTTCTTGTCAGTGGGTGCCGGCCAATTTACTATTGCAGTGACCTTCTGGGGGTCCATTGTGATGCCCGAAACTGAAAGGATAAACCCCAGGAACGAGATGCTGGAGTACTCGAATGCGCACTTCTCCGCCTTAGCGTAGAGGCCATGCTGGCGAAGGTGGCTTTTGACATGGGCTCGGTGCTCCTCCAGGGAAGGGGAGAAGATGAGAATGTCATCTAAATACACCACCACAAACAGGTCAAGGAAGTCCCAGAAGATCTCGTTAACAAGGTGCTGAAAGGTGGCTGGTGCATTACAGAGTCCGAACGGCATGACCAAATACTCTTAGTGGCCGAACCGGGTTCGGAAGGCCGTTTTCCATTCATGCCCTTCCCTGATCCTAATGAGATTATATGCTCCACGTAGATCCAGTTTGGAGAACACGGTGGTGGAGCCAAGCCGTTGAAACAAATCCGGAACTAATGGAAGAGGGTACCGTTTTTTACGGTGATCTTGTTGAGATCCCTGTAATCAATACAGGGCCTCAAGGACTTGTCCTTTTTTTCAACAAAAAAGATCCCGGCCCCAGCAGGGGACGTGGAGGGATGGATGAATCCTTTCTCCAGATTCTCATCCAGGTAGGACTTACGCGCTGCCAGGGGGTAGATTCTCCCGAATGAAACCTCTGTGCCAGGGAGCAACTGGATAGGGCAATTGTAGGGACGGTGTGGCGGCAGGGCATCCGCCCCTTTCTTGCTGAACACATCAAGAAAGTCATGGTACTCGGCAGGGACAGCAAGGCGGACTTCCGCGTCCTGATCAGAGTCCGGGCAAGAGGCTGCTAGGAGGGATCCAGCCGGAGGTAGGAAGCAGTGATGCTGGCAATAGGTTGAGGGAAATTGAACGCTGCCAGTGACCCAGTTGATGTGAGAGCAGTGTGCCCGAAGCCAGGGGAGTCCAAGGATGACTGGGGATAATGGAGATGCAATTGCGTCAAAGAGCAGAAGTTCGGAATGACCGTTGCAAGCTCGGGTCAGCAGAGGGACGGTCTCATGAGTTATCAACCCGGATTTGATGGATGACCCGTCGGCCAGGCGAAGGGTCATTGGATGCGCCTTGGGCCTGAGGGGTATCTGATGTAAGGCTGCGAAGTCAAGGTCCATGAAGCAGCCACAGGCTCCTGAGTCTATAATAGCGGAGACAGAAACCTCCCCACTGGGCTGTTGCAGGACTATGGCTAGGACTGCATGTGTCTTGGGATCAGGCATGGCGAGTATCTCTCCGTGGCTGCATGGCGGGGCCTTACCGGACTCAACGAGGCAGGTCTGTCCAGATCCTCCACAATACAGACAAAACCCGTTGTACAATCGTCTCCACCTTTCTTCGGAGGAGAGAGTTGGGCATTGTGGCTTTGCCGGCCGGGGAACAGGAGCAAGTTCGGAGTAGGAGGAGTACGCGGGGGTGCCGGACCGTTCGGTACAACGTTCCCGCAGGTGGTGGTCGATTTGAATGGCCAAATCAATCAAGGCTTCCAGGGTTGGAGGTACGCCCACACGAGCCAATTCATCCTTCAGGGACTCGGACAGCCCCAGCTGGAACTGGAATCGAAGAGCCACATCATTCCATGCGGTGTCGGCAATCCAGCGCCGGAAATCCGCCACATAGTCCTCAGCGGGACGGTGGCCTTGCTGGAGGGCATGGAGCGCGGCTTCTGCAGAGGCGGCAAGATGCGGGTCCTCATAGAGTCTGGCCATAGCTTGGAAGAATCGGGCAAAGCTTGTGGTCTCGGGCACTGATCGCTCCAGGAGGCGATGATCCCAGGCCTGTGGCTCTCCCAGGAGGAGTGAGATGACCAAACGCACTTTGGTATTTTCCTGAGAGAAGACACTGGGTTGCAGAGAGAAAAAAAGTTCACAGGAACAGCAAAATGCCCGAAACTTCTTATAGTCCCCTGCGAACCGTTCAGGCAAGGGTACTTCTGGCTCCATAGGTGCTGTGATGAAGGTATGCTGGGGGAGCTCCCGGACTTGGTTCTCCAGTCGGAAGTAGCAGAGTGCAGGTCCCTCACCGCTTGGGCAAGGCTGGTCACCTGCTCACACAGTTCCTTAGTGAGGAAGCCCCCCTGCGCAGACTCAGGCATGGCTGTCTGATACTGTCACGTACCTGGTGGATGAGTCTGACTTATGCAGTAGGTAACCTCCCTTACGACCCTGACTTGGGAACCCCTGGTAGAGTAGGCAGGTGGCTCAGGAGTGTAGGATGGCACGAGGGTCGGACTGGGTCACTGGTGTTGGTAGGATTCTGTTGAAGCACTCGTGCACTTGTAGAGTGGTCCTACAGGCCGGGTCATAGAACAGGCTGGCAGTGCTGTACAAAAGGAGCAGGCAGATGGATGGTCGGGTACAGGCAGGGTCATCAACAGGCGGGCAGGCAAAGTACAGAAGGGCTAGGCGGAGGACTGGTTGTAGGCAGTCCAGGGGTCAGTGCAGGCAGAAATCAGCAAAGTCAGGCAAGCTGGGTCACAGGAACAGAGAATCAGATACAGGTTGCTCAGGAAACACGCACTATACGCTGTAGATCAGACAGCACCTGCTACAGGGTGCACACTGTTTAAATAGAGCCGCCCGGAGCCGCCTCCTCCGGGAGCGCGAGGAAAGCACAACAAAGTGCACACAAGTCCCCAGCATAGTCTTCTTCTAACAGAGGCAGAGGAGGTGATTCAACAGATATTACAACCTAAGAAATAGAAGAATAAATCAGTGAGGTTCCCTATGGTGACTAACCCTAGGGTCACTATATTCCTTCAGTTGGCCAATAGGGATCTAGAGACCCTTGCATCTGAGGGCAGAGGCATGATTCAGTCCAGTTACCCACACAAAAAGGCCCTGACACAATTACAAAGAAATCGGGATATCATTATAAAGCCCTCGGACAAGGGTGGGAATATTGTTATCATGATGCAAGAGTCTTATGTGAAAATGTGTGAGGACATTCTATCCATTCGTACATGGTACAGGAAGATCTCACCCCTGCTGATTACAAATTATCAGCAGAAGTTTTGTATTATAGTGGATAGGGCATTGGAGCAATGCCTCATCACTAAGGACACTAGAGACCTTCTGATCATCAAGTACACAGTTATACCCACCTTTTATTTGTTACCAAAGACGCACAAGAATGTGTGCGATCCTCCGGGTCGCACCATAGTTTCGGGCATCAATAGTATGACCTCATGAGTAGTGTTGAGCGAACCCGGACTGTAACGTTCGGGTCCGTACCGAACTTTAGGGTGTCCGTGGCACGGACCCGGACCCGGACATTTCAAAAATCGTTCGGGTTATGTCAGGCCCAAGCGAGTTGTGATGAGTACTCCAGTATGATAACTACGGGCTTTGATACCACGCTGGGCCTCCTAGCGTGTGTAAGAACACGCAGAAACCATTGTTTATTTTCCACCCATATTGACACATGAACTACTAGTCTTCCAGAGATCACAGGAATCACTACTCCGTAACGAGGTTACGGGATAGGTGATATTATGTTTTGAAGACGACTATTAAACATTAGTCGTCCCCACTCTAGAAGGACATGGTACATGCTTACCTATCTTACAGGAGTGTGTAAAAGTGTATTCTGAGAACGTAGTACTATTGTTATAAGGGTGGGAAC
>BLSH010079736.1:395268-409624 GCA_018402905.1 Glandirana rugosa | reverse complement strand
TGCCCCTCCATTTTAGCACCTCAAGAAATGAGATAGGCAGTCATAAAATAAAAGCTGCAGAAATTCCAGAAAATGTACCCTAGTTTGTAGATGCTATAACTTTTGCGCAAAGCAATAAATATACGCTAGTTGGCTTTTTTTTTACCCGAGACATGTGGCTGAATGCATTTTGGCAAAAATGTATGACTAAAATTTAGTTTATTGTATTTTTTGTAATAACCTAAAGTTGAAAATATCATTTTTTTTTTCAAAATTTCCGTTCCTTTTTTGTTAATATTGCAAAAATTAAAAAGCGCAGTGGTGAACAAATACCACCAAAAGAAAGCTCTATTTGTGGGGAAAAAAGGACGCAAATTTCGTTTGGGTACTGCATTGCATGACCGCGCAATTACCATTTGAAGTGGCGCAGTGCCATATTGAAAAAAGTGCTCCGGTCCTAAAGCTGGAAATCCTTCCGGGGCTGAAGTGGTTAAAAGTCAGCAGCTACACTTTTTGTAGCTGCTGACTTTTACATGGATGGAACTCCACTTTAAGGTCTCCAAGCTTTATCCAATGAAGGAGGCTGATGCATGCTTAAGAATTAATGTAAATAATATAACTGGGTACTAACATTTTTAGGTAAAGTTGATCCAGGGTGAATCCGATTGCCTCTCGGGGGATCAGGAAGGAATTTTTTCCACTGTTATAGCAAATTGGTTCATGCTTTGCTGGGGTTTTTTGCTTTCCTCTGGATCAACTGTGGGTGAAGGATTGTATATGGGATTGTATGGTTATATATATATATATATATATATATATATATATATATATATATATATATATTTTTTTTTGGTTGAACTAGATGGACTTGTGTCTTTTTTCATCCTGACTATGTAACTATGTATGTAACTACTATGCAACTATGTAACTAAGAAACACACTTCCAGGAGTGGATGGGGGCCTGCCAGCATCTGGTGCACAAGTGTCTTTGCCTTTCAATACCTTTAGGGATCCTATGTATTGAAAAGTGGACTTAGGCTGGATTCACACCTATGCATTTTTAGTGCTTTTTGCACTTTGCAGATCCGCACTGCAGAACGTGTTCCATAGGACATCATGTTAAATGAACTGCAGTACAAATCTGCAAAATGCAAAAAGCACTAAAAATACAGAGGTGTGTGGTGGGCGTGGTCTGAGGCTGCATGGCGTAGGGCGCTAGTATTGAGAGCTCCGCAGCACATTCATCCTTTTTGCTAAAATCCTTGGGTTACATCCTCTGACTTTCTCACTAGCCTAGCAGCTACGAAACCCCGCATCCTATGGTCCAAGATGTCGCCGCCTAAGAGAGCCTCCGAGGCGGTTAGTAAGCTCTACAAATTCCGCCATGAGGAGTGGGAGAGCGGCAAGGAAAATGGCGCTGCGGCCTCCGCAGACACGGAGCAGACCTCTGGTGACACGGAAGCCATCACCCACTGCCAAACTACCCTTACCTCCCAAATTGAAGGGGTCAAAGTGGACATCTCTCTGCTGCGGCAAGACCTCCAGAAGGTACGTGAAAGAGTGACTGAGGCTGAGCGGCGCATAGGCCGCATGGAAGATGATATGCCGCCATTGCAAACTGCAACAGAGTAATTACAACACCAACTCCACACAGTCATAGCAAAGCAGGATGATATGGAGAACCGCTTGAGACAGTGCAATCTCCGCTTTGTGGGCTTGCCGGAGGGGACGGAGGGCAGCGACCCGCAATCTTTCCTTGAAACGCTGCTTATCACTACCTTTGGAAGAGAAACCTTCTCGGCCTTGTTCGTGGTCGAGAGGGCCCATCGCTTGGCTGCTAAACCACCGCCAGTGGGGGCACCACCCGGACCTTCATTGCTAAGCTCCTGAATTTTAGGGACCGGGATGCGGTCCTCCGCCTGACCCGGGAAAAGGGAAACATACCGTGCGGCAATGCGCATGTAGTAGTGTACCCGGATTTCTCTGCGGACCTTCAACGCCGCCGTGCCCAATTCACCGAAGCCAAGCGGCAACTACGAATCAAACATCTCAAATATGCCATGTTGTACCCTGTCAAATTGCGGGTGGTGGGCGAGGACAGAGTACATTTCTTTGAGCACCCTGAGGCGGTACTAGCCTGGTTGGAGAGGCGAGGAACGGCCTCATAGGCGCCCGGGCACGTTTGCTCTTACACGGAATTCTTCCCACTACCACACCGAACAGACTCATCCGATCGCTTCACCAGCCACTATGGCTGCGACCCATCGTAAGTTTGCTCTCCCCTCTATGACTATCCTTTAATCCTTGAATCGATCGCTAGATCCTTAATGCAAGAACCCCCTTCCCTTTTCTTTGATCAAGGCCGCAGATACAGGATACTGCCACCTCATAAGGCCTCGGATTTGCACTATACCCACACATATTGTTGCTGGCAATTGGAGCCCTCTACATACTCTGACTAGGATCCCAGCACCCCACCTTCCCCCCCTTGGACTTTGTTTTTTGCTCTTTTTTCTATTCCCCTTCCTCACTTGTGGTGGGACCCTTTGTCAGGACCTTGCTATCTGGAATAGAAGCGCCCACAGTCCCGAAGTCAGCTTTCCAGCAAACGAACGTCCCCTGTTGAACGCTGCCATCTCAGGCACTCAGTCCAAGTTTGGATCCGAAGGAGATGGTGCCTAAGCTATGTTTCCCTGGCTGGTTGCCACTGCTGGGATATCTCTTGGCTCTACGCACAGCGGTTTCAGGTCCAGTGTACGTTATGAACCTAATGTCATTACATATGCCTACGCGAAAGATGAGACAAGGTTCTAGTTTTGCTGTTCTAGTTTTTTTGTTTTTCGTTTTATGTTTTTATTACTAAATGGTATGGCACTCTGTTTAAAAGAGGACTACTTACATGTGGGATGTCGAAGCAACAATCACCTGTTTGCAGTATACATACTATCACAGGTTACACTATCGGTACAACCGCAATGCTATGGATCTGCAACTTATGGGGCACTTATGAAGCCAGCCGCTCAAAATGCTAAGCTGTATGTAAATGCCACGAGGTGTGGTATGTGCCCCACAGGCTGCCAGAACATACATTATACAATATGGCTCCTATTAAATTGACTGTATGGAATGTAAGGGGTCTGTGTGCTACACCCAAGCGCTTGGCTGTTCTCTCCCGGGTTAAGGCTATGGGAGCAGATATTACGGTGTTGGTGAAGACACATCTTACTGGCTCCCTCCAACTAGCCCTCAAGAGGCCCTGGCTTGAATGGGTATACCAGGCTCCCCATACCTCTTACTCCAGGGGTGTGGCGATCCTGGTGACCAGATGCACCTGATTCCAGTTGCTGGACTTGTGACTGGACCCTCAGGGCAGATTTGTATTCTTACATGCAATGGTTAATGCTTATGAACTTGTTATTCTTGCATTCTATGCCCCCCCCCCCATTTCAGTTTACGGTGCTGCAAGACGGACTGGATTTCATGTCGCAATACCCCACTGTCCCAGCCATATGGGTTGGGGACTTTAATATGATGGTCAACTCCTCTCTGGACAGGTTGGGCCAGGACTCGACAGACGTAGGCACCCCTACTCTGACCAGATTTGGTCGCATGATGCGGGAACTCAGCCTGACAGACACTTGGAGACATAAATACCCTACCCAGCGCCATTATTCGTGTTACTCCCAGTCCCACTCTACTATGTCCCGAATAGATCTCATCTTTGTATCCCTACACCTATTACCCCACCTATGCGATGCAGGCTTTGAGACTCAGGTACTGTCAGACCACTCCCCTTGCTGGGTGACAATCGATTTACAGTTCCCCCCATGACCAGCACATGGAAATTGAACCCCTTCTGGCTCTCTGTTCTACCTGACATTGACTCCCTCCTGAAGGAGTGGACATACTTCTTTAGCATTAATGTAGGGTCAGCCGCCTTGACAGTGGTGTGGGAGTCGTTTAAACTTCATGCTAAGACCATACTCTCTACCCGCATCTCCAGATATAAGAGGTCGTCTAAAGTGGTTGTGACCCAGGCCGAGGCCCAACTGAAGGTGCTAGAGCAGACATTTCAGGCGGACCCCTCCCCTCACAATGCAACACTCCTCAAAGCACAGGCTCAAGTAGTCAACCACCTTTTAATAGATAAAGCTAAACAACATATATTCTTTTCCAGGCAACGAAACTTTGAACATGGTGAGCAAGCGGGCAGACTGTTGGCCTACCTGGCTCACTTGGACCATAAACCCCCGGGTGGTGGCATCGCTACGCGACCCCGCTGGGAATACTATATCTGAACCTGACCTGGTGGCCAGAGAATTCTACAGATTCTTCTCCACCCTGTATTCCTCCCACACCCACTATACCCAGGATGACCTAGCAAATTTCCTACACCCCGTGAATTTCCCAGAGTTAACCCAGTCCCAAGTAACACAATTAGAGGCCCCATCACGTCCGAGGATATAGAGGAAGCTATAGCTAATTTGGCTGGGGGCAAGGCTCCTGGCACTGACGGGCTTCCTCTAGAATTCTACACCCAGTTTAGAGAGGTGACCGTACCGCACCTGTACATGTTCGACACCTTTACGCTCCCAGACTCCATGAAGGAAGCTTTAATAATACTGATACCCAAACCTGGCAAAGACCCCTCCCTACCCGAATCTTACCGGCCCATTTCTCTCCTTCAAACGGATATTAAGATCCTGGCTAAAGTGCTCGCCCTTAGATTGAATAAAGTAATTTTAACTTTAATTCACCCCGACCAAACCGACTTTATGCCCCATAAAAATACGGCCTTCAATCTGCGCCGACTCTTCCTGAACCTCCAGGCTCCCCATGATTCGATATGTGCCAGGGTGGTGGTGAACCTGGACGCAGCTAAGGCCTTCTACTCAGTCGAGTGGCTGTACCTTTGGGAATGCCTGCGCAGATATGGGTTCGGGCCCAAGTTTATAAAATGGATACAGCTGCTGTACCAAGCGCCGGTGGCCAGGGTTTTGATTAATGGGAGAACGTCGGATACATTTTCACTATACAGAGGCACCCGACAGGGTTGTCCGCTGTCCCCTTTGCTATATGCCCTGGCAGTGGAACCCCTGGCAATTGCTATCCGGGCACATCCAGATATAAGGGGGCTCACTTGTGGACACCAGACCGAGACTCTTAGCCTTTACGCGGATGATATGTTACTGTATCTGGAGGATGCGGGACCCTCTCTCACCGCAACTTTGCACCTTGTCGAGAGCTTCGGAAAATTCTCGGGCCTCCAGATAAATTGGGAGAAATCCCATATACTTTCTTTAGACCTCACAGCTCTACCGCAAGAGCAGGCCAACCTCCTGCTGCAGAGAGCAAGCCAGATTAAATACTTAGGGATACAGGTCACCAGATCCCCCCTGGATTACATCAGACTAAATGTAGAACCCCTCTACACTCTAATCAAGGCCAAAACACAGGTGTGGGCACGACACCCTCTTGGGATCATGGGCCATGTGAATTTAGTGACGATGATCCTGCTGCCAAAATTATTGTACATCTTTTGGCACTCCCCCCTTACCTACCCCTGCGGGTATTTAAGAAAATGGACCCTATACTGAACTCCTTCATCTGGGGTGCCTCTAGACACAAGCTCTCCTGGCGCACCCTACAAAAACATACGGATCTAGGGGGTGTGGCACTGCCTGATCTCCAACTTTACTATATAGCTGCCCAATTGTCCCACTTTTTCTACTTTAACAAGGACGACAAATCTCGGTACCTCCATCTGACCTGTTCACACATCGCTAGAAGACTGACACGTATCTTTCAGATACTGCTTGGTGGAGTGGCTACTTTGACTGGGATGGGGAGATCTACAGGTACATTATACCACCATTGCAAGATTTGGAGCTTGACCACCCAACGATTAGGGATCCCCCCTATAAATGCCCACTCACCACTTTGGGGTAACAATAAACTTCCAGAACTTCTCATGATACCAAATACTGATCTATGGATGGAACAAGAAATATGGTACTTACGCCAGGTGATTGATATCACTGGTGTCAGGACTTTTCAGGAACTAAAGACTACATATAATCTACCTAACTCAATGTTTTTCTGCTATCTACAGCTCCGCCATGCGCTGCAATGTCAATTTTCCAATGGCCCCCCAGACTTGACCCCAATTGACTTGGTAAGCACCCTCGGTGGCTTGGACCCCAAGGGTCTAACCTCCATTTGCTACGCTACTCTCCTCACCCCCGCAGCGTCGGAGCTCGCTTTTGGGCTCAAGGCGCGGTGGGAGGTGGAGGTTGGGGAGCTGGCGGACGAGGAATGGTCGGATATATTATCCGTCTGCAAACTGGTTTCCCCAAAAATGTCCGACAAATTAACGCAAATCTATATTATACATAGATCCTACCTTACCCCCAACCGTCTGGCCAAATACAAACCTGAGCAGGAACCCCGTTGCCCTAGGAGTAAAGACAACAATTGCTCTTTCTTTCATCTTATGTGGACTTGCCCGACAATCAAAACCTACTGGAAACAGATAGTCGACTTCTTACACGACGTCATGGGATCCCCTCTGACCCTCTGCCCAAAACAATGCCTGCTCGGACTTTTGCCCGAGCAGGAACAGAATAGATGTTTACATATATTTATGCAAGAAACACTGTTCATGGCCAGACTAATGATTGCTCGCAGGTGGCTTAGGACAGAGATACCGACCTTTCAGGAATGGATGACATCAGTCAACCAAACACTCCCATACAAAAAGCTTCTATACCAGCATAGGAATTGTCCCAATAAATACTATAAAATATGGAGCAGGTGGTTGGACTCCGCATCCTCGGCTGATGGTGCGGATGTGATCCAGGATTGATAGCCGGCGACACACAGACCACATAGTAGGTCGTCCTATATAAAGGACCCTGGAGCCGGCCCCTATGGGACCAAAGTTTCTATGGCGGTGCAAAGCCTCACATACCTCACAGCAGGTTAAAGAAAAAAATATTTTACAGGGTGGGCCATTTATATGGATACACCTTAATAAAATGTGAATGGTTGGTGATATTTACTTCCTGTTTGTGGCACATTAGTATATGTGAGGGGGGAAACTTTTCAAGATGGGTGATGACCATGGCGGCCATTTTGAAGTCGGCCATTTTGAATCCAACTTTTGTTTTTTCAATAGGAAGAGGGTCATGTGACTCATCAAACTTATTGGGAATTTCACAAGAAAAAACAATGGTGTGCTTGGTTTTAACGTAACTTTATTCTTTCATGAGTTATTTACAAGTTTCTGACCACTTATAAAATGTGTTCAATGTGCTACCCATTGTGTTGGATTGTCATTGCAACCCTCTTCTCCCACTCTTCACACACTGATCGCAACACCGCAGGAGAAATGCTAGCATAGGCTTCCAGTATCCGTAGTTTCTGGTGCTGCACATCTCGTATCTTCACAGCATAGACAATTGCCTTCAGATGACCCCCAAAGATAAAAGTCTAAGTGGGTCAGATCGGGAGACCTTGGGGGCCATTCAACTGGCCCACGATGACCAATCCACTTTCCAGGAAACTGTTCATCTAGGAATGCTCGGACCGGACACCCATAATGTGGTGGTGCGCCATCTTGCTGGAAAAACTCAGGGAACGTGCCAGCTTCAGTGCATAAAGAGGGAAACACATCATCATGTAGCAATTTCACATATCCAGTTGAATGGCCCCCACGGTCTCCTGATCTGACCCTCTTAGACTTTTATCTTTGGGGTCATCTGAAGGCAATTGTCTATGCTGTGAAGATACGAGATGTGCAGCACCTGAAACTACCGATACTGGAAGCCTGTGCTAGCATTTCTCCTGCGGTGTTGCGATCAGTGTGTGAAGAGTGGGAGAAGAGGGTTGCATTGACAATCCAACACAATGGGCGGCACATTGAACACATTTTATAAGTGGTCAGAAACTTGTAAATAACTCATGAAAGAATAAAGTTACGTTAAAACCAAGCACACCATTGTTTTTCTTGTGAAATTCCCAATAAGTTTGATGTGTCACATGACCCTCTTCCTATTGAAAAAACAAAAGTTGGATTCAAAATGGCCAACTTCAAAATGGCCACCATGGTCACCACCCATCTTGAAAAGTTTTCCCCCTCACATATACTAATGTGCCACAAACAGGAAGTTAATATTACCAACCATTCCCATTGTATTAAGGTGTAACCATATAAATGGCCCACCCTGTATATCATGCAACTGTAAATGTAGATACTACGATCTGTGAATGTACGGACTGTGTAATGAAGGTAGGGAACTTTATTCCACATGTATTTGTAATATACTTCATCACTGTATGACTTGCTATACCAATAAAAGTTTTTGTTGGATTAAAAAAAAAAAAATGCAGAGGTGTAAATCCAGCCTAAGGCTGGTTCACACCAGATGCAGTCCAATGCATTTTTATTTGAGTCAAAAATTTATGAACAGTGTTTACCACGGATTCCAATGGCCTACGTAACACCAGTGCAGTGTGTTCCAGTACAGTCAACTAAAGGAGAACATGTTGCATTTTTTCTGTATGGATTGCATCTGTAACATGGCAAAACGTACTGAAAAAGTACCTGAACACTTAAAAAAATGTGCATGCAGAAAGGCCTCTTCAACTCAGAAATTGTGGTGAACTGACCCGCAGATTTGCAGAAAAGCTATACTGTGGCAGTTTTTTTGCCTATTGATTAACAACAGTGTTAACTGTGATGTTTTAATCATTAACCACCCCCTTAATGGCCAAGCCATTTTTTTGCGATACGGCACTGCGTTATTTTAACTGACAATTGCAAGTGTGACGTTGTACCCAAGCAAAATTTACGCCCTTTTTTTCCCACAAATAGAGCTTTTTTTGGTGGTATTTGATCACCTTTGCGGTTTTTATTTTTTGCGCTATAAACAAAAAAAGGCCGTCAATTTTGAAGAAAAAAAATATTTTTTACTTTCTGCTATAATACATATCCAAAAAAATATAAAAAACAAATGTATTCATCAGTTTAGGCCATTATGTATTCTACATATTTTTGGTAAAAAAAACTCCCAATAAGCATATATTGATTTGTTTGCGCAAAAGTTATAGCGTCTACGAAATAGGGGATAGATTTATGGCATTTTTATTATAATTTATCTTTACTAGTAATGGCGGCGATCAGCGATTTTTAGAGGGACTGTGACATTGCGGTGGACAGATCGGATACCTAACTGACATTTTTGACACTTTTTTGGGAACCGGTGACATTATTACAGTGATCAGTGATCAGTGCTAAAAATATTAATTTACATTGTACTAATGACACTGGCAGGGAAGGGGTTTACATCAGGGGCGATCAAGGGATTAAATGTGTTTCCTGTTTGTGATTACTAACTGTATGGGGGGAAACATGCAGATCCATCTTCCTTCTTATCAGGATGACAGATTTCAGTATCATCCCCTGACAGAACAGAGATCTGCCTTGTTAACTTTGGTAGATCCCTGTTCTGTCTCTGCAGGGAACGATTGCAGGAGGCAGATGAACATCGAGTCTGCCAGACCCACTGATTGTCTCCCCCGCTGGCCAATCAGAGCGCACATGTGCCCACGAATGCTAGTGTACGAATCCCCATACCAGTACGGTGATTTGCGCAGCCCAGCCACCTTGCCGCAGTACATTTGCAGTGGGTGGTCAGCAAGTAGTTAAGAAATGGCCTTTAACTCAAGTGGAACATGCAGGAGTGGGCATGGTTCTGGAGGACTTGAACCTGCCTGATGATTTCTGACCGAGGCTTCAGTAGACCTAGTTCTAAGTCACAGTAATGAGAGTTTTGTGGTTGTGCCACTGGAGGGTGGATGAAGTTTCAACACAAGCGATTTGTAACATTCTCCATAATGGGAGGTTGTTGTTTGGCAAAAGGCTGGACAAAGCAAGTGACAGAAGAAATGTCCAGAGTGTTTTTGCTCAAGTCGGTCGATCTTCAGAAGGATTCAGGAGGCCAAATCTTATAGGCCAGGCTGAAATTTACCAGACATAGACAGACTAGACATTTGGAAAGTCTTTGAAGGTGGGCCCAACCAGTGTCTTCCAGTGGGAGCCAGGATAGCCTCCTTTTTGGAGGGTTTGGGCGACAAACATCAAAGACAGTTAGCTGGGAGTACAATCACCAAATTCTTTCATTCATGACCAACAGATCTCAAGAAGAAAGAATTACTGCAAGATTACATATAGGAATTATACTGCAACAAGTCCATAGTGCTGCTGCCACCAACAGAACAAATCTTGGGGTTTCTCACCATTCTTTCTAGTACCCAAGGCATCAGGAGCTTTCCCTACTGTCTGGATTTGAAGAAATCGAATGGGTACATACACAATGAAAGGTTCAAAATGGAGTCTGTGCAAACAGTGATGGCGATAGTTCAGAATGAGGACTGTTAGTCAATTGACCTGCCTGATGTATACTTCCATGTAAAAATCGGTGTGTAACACTAGAGAAATCTGAGATTTGTAGTGACCGGCTGCCACTTCCAGTTCAGGTGTTTGCCATTTTTAGAATTGGCACGGCACAAAGAAACTTTTTTTGAACATTTTGTTAGCAGTAGTGGCAGTAATTCATCTTTGGGGATAAGGCTCTACCACTACTTGGACAACATTTTGATTGTTGCAGGTATAAGCTAGGAGTTGGCAAAGCATCACAACCTTGTCCTAGAGACAGGATTTATGTCAGCGAGGGATTGCATTGTCCCCATTGGGACATTTTACAGTGGCCATTCCAGTGCTGCCTTGGGCCAGGTGGCACATGGGGACTTTTCAATTTGCCTTCCTCGGCCAATAGGATGGGCTGCCTATGAATCAGAATGTCTTTGATCTGCTCAATTAACAAGAACTGGAGTTTTGGACACTGGTGTGCCTCTTTTGTGGCATGCCTCTCAGCCCAGGAGATGTAATAATTCTGATGCCGATGCAAGTCTGCCTCCAGTTTGAGGAGACAAGTACAAGGCTATTGAAGCATAATGAAATGCAGATGCTTTGACTGTCTTAAATGTAAGGCCATTTTTTCTAGCATTACAAGCCTTTCGGGATCTTCCTCCAAGGGGCCCAAGTGAAGTTGATGATTGACAACAAGACAGCAGTTGCCAACATTGCCCACCAAGGGGGGCACCAAGTGTCTGTTCTTCCCTATTACGTTTCGCAACATAAACTTTTCGGGGGGCGGAGAGCCGCTTATAGGCAATTAAAGGCAGTCTACTTACTGGGAAAGCAGGATCCACTAACAATCAACTATCAATTAAGCAAATTATCTTCCAATAATAACTACTTCAACTAGTATTGGCTCTATGGGGCACTCCAGTGATATTTCTCATAGAGAGTCCACTGAACATGCAGCTTCTGGTATTTGCAACAAGGTACAAAGGTGAAGTGATAGAAGATGGATTCACAGTGCCATGGGTTTTTTCCCACTGGTGTTTGTCTTTATCCAGTGTCCTTGATTATGAATATTCTTCTGAAAATTTGGACAGAACATGTTTATGCTATACAGACCACCAAGGAAATCCTTGTTCCCTTCATGAGACTTAAGCTTGACTCTGAAAGCACTAGTACAGGCATTCTTTGCTCCAATAGCTTAATTTCCATTGTGGTTCCTAGTGGTAAAACAAGTTCATCTGACAGGTGTTGCTTCAGACAGAAGGATGTTGCAAATTGGAGCACTTCCCTGCAAAGATCCCTTTTGTGTCTTTGTACCATAAATAGTGACACTACGTCCATCTCTAAGTGGTATCCATAATCTGTTGCTAGGTTCACATAACCACACAAAAATGGTACGTATTCCTTTTTTTCAAAAACGTGCTGACTCTGAGCTCCATTACATGAATCTGACCTATCCACAGTGTAATGCATTAGATTTCTAATTGAAATGCATTTTTTCAAGCACTAAAATAAAAGCATTTATAACAACAGAGGTATAAATGCGAACAGGACAATAGGACAATTCTTTGACTATATTACCAGTGTTTTGGACCAGGGTGGTGCTGTGGACATAGCATATCTTGATTTCAGCAAGGCATTTGATACAGTTCCACATAATGATCTGATACAAAAGTTGTACAAGCTGGGACTTAACCCTTGGGTGGTTCAGTGGATATGCAGTTGGCTAAAGGATAGATCCCAGAGTGTGGTTGTAAATGGGGTTCACTCAGAACAGAGACCAGTCACTAGTGGGGTACCACAAGGCTCTGTACTGGGTCCTGTTCTATTCAACCTATATGTAAGTGATATAACTAAAGGTTTGCTGGGCAATGTATGTCTCTTTGCTGATGATACAAAGGTGTGTAGTAGGGTTGATATTCCTGGAGGGGTCTGTAACATGGAACATGATTTGACATTGCTGGAAGATTGGTCATAGCAGTGGAGACTGCAGTTCAGTATTTCTAAATGTAAAATAATGCATCTAGGGAAAAAGAATCCGCTTAGAGAGTACAGCATTGGGGGCACAGTGTTAGCTAGCACTACAGAAGAAAAAGATTTGGGGGTGCTTATTTCAGATGATTGCAAAATGAGCAAACAGTGTAACCAGGCAGTGGGAAAAGCAAATAGAATTCTGGGATGTATCAGTAGAGGGATCACCAGCAGGAGGAAGGAGGTTCTGATTCCTCTATATAGATCTTTAGTGAGACCTCACTTAGAATACTGTGTCCAGTTCTGGAGACCTCACTTACAAAAAGATATTGATAAAATAGAACGAGTTCAGAGACGGGTAACAAAAATGGTGAAAGGTCTGGGGGATAAAACATATCAAGAGCGACTTCAGGAACTTAATATGTATAGTCTGGAAGAAAGAAGGGAGAGGGGAGACATGATTGAAACCTTTAAATACCTCAAGGGGGTGAATAAGGTTCAGGAGGGCAGTCTTTTCAATATGAAACCAAAATCAAGAACACGGGGACATGACCTCAAACTAACTGGGGGGAAGTTCAAAACTAATCTTAGAAAGTATTATTTTACTGAAAGGGTGGTTGATGATTGGAATAAACTACCAACAGAGGTTGTGAGACAGTCAACAGTAAATGGCTTCAAACATGCTTGGGATAAACATAAATCCATAGTCAGACAACAAGGTTAATGTAAAAAATAAATAAATAAATAAATAAAAATAAAAAAATAAAAAGGGGCAGACTCGATGGACTACTCAGTCTTTTTCTGCCATCACTTTTCTATGTTTCTATGTTTCTAATAAAGGGATTTACAACAAATAATGGAAATCTACATGCTATAACAAGCATTCTGTGACCTTACACAGAATGGCCATATCATCTGCAAACAGTGGGCAGTCTCCTATGACAAATGAATGTGTTAGACAAATGTTTATTCATGTTTTGATAATAATAATCCTCAGTGTACAGATTTTACTGATGAGAGTCTGCGGATGTCATGAAGTGTTTAGCATTTTTACGTCTTCTCAGTGGGAGCACATTGGGAATACAGAACTGTTACTTTGTAATCAATTGCTAATTTGGTCGTTATTATCAACACTGTAAATGGTAGCATTTACCCAGTTGACTGTAATAATCCCCTGGTCCTGCCAACCTACTTTAGAGATTTGTAATGAGATAAGAGCCTCTTTTGCATTGATTATAACTTGGCCATGCATGGGTGGAATAGCATTGTAATGATTTATCTGGGGGATGTAAAACATAACCTTTAAGCACAGATGCCAATGAAAATGAAATAATTTTATTTACTTTTCAGTAGGCGTTGCTCACAAATGCAAATACCAGATTTTGCAAGATGCAATGTTTTGGTTTCAAAGTTTTTCTAATTATCTTAATTGTGGTGATTCTTTTTTATTCTTGGACTGAAATCTAGACAAAAAGTTTAGAGACTAATAGTGTAATTTTGTATGCTTAGGCAGCAATGGATAAAATTTGCATGAAGAGCCACAGATCAGTATATTCAAGAGAAGCAAAGAGTGAAACTGCTGACTTTTAAGAAACAGATACTTACCAGTGCATTGAGTGCAGCTCTGTCTTCCCTGCAGCCGATTCTTCTCATGGCAGCAGATTTCCAGAACCACTATCTTAATTTTGGAAGCTGGCTGTACCTTCCTGATAACTCACAGCTTGATCTCCACTACACATGCATGAGATCGAGCAGTGCAGGGAGACTGACTCAATAGCCGCTAAGATGTATGACATTATTTCAGAACATTCGGAGTGAGGGGTGGGCCAAGACAATGTCCTCCATAACTAGGTGAACACTGAGGAAGTGGGAGCAGGTGCTGTATAAAAATAGAATCCCCCCCCCCCCACCAAAAAAAAGCTGTAATTTAGATAGACGCTGGGGGAGAAAAACAAACAATCAGAACAAAACAACTTT
>BLSH010079736.1:373763-395258 GCA_018402905.1 Glandirana rugosa | reverse complement strand
AATTGTGGTGATTCTTTTTTATTCTTGGACTGAAATCTAGACAAAAAGCTTAGAGACTAATAGTGTAATTTTGTATGCTTAGGCAGCAATGGATAAAATTTGCATGAAGAGCCACAGATCAGTATATTCAAGAGAAGCAAAGAGTGAAACTGCTGACTTTTAAGAAACAGATACTTACCAGTGCATTGAGTGCAGCTCTGTCTTCCCTGCAGCCGATTCTTCTCATGGCAGCAGATTTCCAGAACCACTATCTTAATTTTGGAAGCTGGCTGTACCTTCCTGATAACTCACAGCTTGATCTCCACTACACATGCATGAGATCGAGCAGTGCAGGGAGACTGACTCAATAGCCGCTAAGATGTATGACATTATTTCAGAACATTCGGAGTGAGGGGTGGGCCAAGACAATGTCCTCCATAACTAGGTGAAGACTGAGGAAGTGGGAGCAGGTGCTGTATAAAAATAGAATCCCCCCCCCACCAAAAAAAAGCTGTAATTTAGATAGACGCTGGGGGAGAAAACAAACAATCAGAACAAAACAACTTTTTTTGGTGCAAGTCCACTTTAAGCAGGAAACTGTAGACTGATTCACCTCTGGACTTGAGGGCAGAAGATGATACAAAGGGAAATAAGAGACAAACACCTGTCGCGTGGATGGTCATAGAGGTATATGCTAAGACTGTAGAAAAGCGACTATGGGCATATGGCTACTGGTCATATAATATAAGGGGAGATGTCAGGAAATCATAGTGGATACTACAGGCTATAATTAAGGACAACATACCCACACAATGGTACAGTGGAAATGGATAGCAGCAGACTGCAACAGAGAAGTAGTGGTGCAAGGAGAAATAGACTGTGGTGTATAGTATACTGCTTATATTTTCACTGTACAAATGGCTTCTAACATTTGTAACAGCCTTTTATACGTTCAATAGGTGTATCAAGACCTGCATATAGAGTACCTATGTGCTCAAATTTTTAGTGACTCATTGGGGTTGATTTACTAAAACTGGTGAGTGCAAAATCTGGTGCAGCTGTATATGGTAGCCAATCAGCTTTTTATTTCAGTTTGCTGAAGTAAGTTTTGACAATAAAACCTGGAAGCTGATTGGATTCTATGCAGAGCTGCACCAGACATTGCACTTTACAGTTTTAGTAAATGAACCACCTTATATCCGCCCATTTAGTATATGCTAATGTATTATCTTTGTATTTTAGAGTGCATATTTTAAATGTGAATTTCTGGCACACAGCTAAATACACTGATGAAATAAAAATCTGGGAGTTCCTTTACTTTTTAACCACTTGCCGACTGGGCCGCACCCCATGGGGCATGCACATGGGGCTGTCCATGCCCTCCGGGTTCGCAAGACTCGGCCGGTCACAGATTGTGGTGAAGGGCCAATGACAGCTCCGTCCAATGATGGAGTGATCAATTTAAAAATTACAACGTGAAAAAACTCACCATGCCTCTTACTAAATACCTTGGATTGTCTACTTTCCAAAAAGGGGTCATTTGGGGGGTATTTGTACTTTCCTGGCTTGTTAGAAATGAGATAGGCCTTCAGTACATCAGGTGTGATCAATTTTTAATGATTGGTTCCATAGCTTGTAGACTCTATAACTTTCACAAAGACCAAATAATATGCATTAATTTGGGTTATTTTTACCGAAGATATGTAGCAGTATAAATTTTGGCCAAAATTTATGAAGAAAAATTACTAATTTGCAAAATTTTATAACAGAAACACAGAAAAATACTTTTTTTTTTACAAAGTTTTCATCGTTTTTCATTTATAGCGCAAAAAATAAAAACCCCAGTGGTGATTAAATACCACCAAAAGAAAGCTTTATTTGTGTGAAAAAAGGACAGAAATGTCATATGGGTACAGTGTTGCATGACTGAGTAATTGTCATTCAAAATGTGAGAGCACTGAAAGCTGAAAATTGGTCTGGTTAGGAAGGTAGTTTAAGTGCACAGTGGGCAAGTGGTTAAAGGATTAGAATTTCTGTCCATTCAGGTTTCAGGCTTACACAACTCTGCTCTGTGACAAAGACCTGTCTAACAGGGAAAGGGCCCTGAGCCCATCTGTAACTATACAGTGAAAAAAGAAGATCCATTTTTTTTCTCCCCCTCTGTTCACTCCTCCTATCAATAAGAAAAGAGGGCAGTGATTGCCATTTAAAAGGGAGAGCGTTTTTTCTTCAGTCTATGTAATTACTAGAGTAGAGGTGGGTTGAACACCCCCTCGTTCAGTTCACAGCAGAACTCGTGAAGAGCGGAAAGGTTCTGTCATGAACAGTGAACTCCATTGAAATCTATGGGAGCAGAACATGAGAACTCAAAAGTGGCCATAATATGTGCTCTATTAAGTAATTGGCCATTAAAGGGGTAAAGGGGTCCGGGTACTACCCTGAGAGACATGTATCAATGCAAAAACATTTTTTTAAAACTATTGTTTTATTCAGGAGCAGTGATTTTAATGATTCTTAAAGTGCAACAATGAAAATGAATTCCTTTAAATATATTGCCTGGGGTCCCTTAGTCTGCCTGTAAACTGGCACATCCGTAGCATGTATAGAACCTGCTGCAGCAAAAATTACATTTCTAAAGAAAAGATAACAAGTCAAATCACATTTACATTGATTCCTGGATATTTAAAAAAAGGAAAGATAAAAACAGCATGCCCCCCTTCCCCAAAATCCATGCCAGACCCTTATACGAGCATACAGTCTGGCAGGTCAGGAAAGGGGGGGGTGAGCGAGCACCCCCCTCCTGAACCATGCCAGGCCACATGCCCTTAACACTGGGGCAGGGGGGAGAGCACCTTGTCCCCATGCTGATGGGGACAAGAGTCTTGTGCGGGTCTGCAGGCGGGGGGCTTATCAGAATCTGGAAGCCCCGACCCAGCATGTGCCAGTTGGTGATGTCGCAAGGGGGCGGTGCCACCAGGTGACTTTGCCAGGTGGCCCCACCCCTACCTATATGAGAACTGTCAAACGACAAGCCAGCTTTTCGGCGATTTGCCTTCGCGGTGGGCGGATCGGTTTTTTTTTCATTTTTTTTTTTAATTTAATAAAAATAATGGAATTGTCAAAACTGTCTCTGTGTTTTTATTACTTTTTGACACGTTTTTGGTAAATGGGTAGCGGTATGTACCCCGTACTCATTCACATAGGGGGGCTGGGATCTGTTAAAGGGGGCTTCCCGATTCTAATAAGCCCCCTGCCCGGGGGGCTGTGCGCATGCTTTCGACATTCATCAAGAATTTTTTTTTTTATAAATAGACCCCTTAAATTGGAAAAGGTTGCTGACTCCTGCAACAAGGAAATACCTGCAGTAAAGGATAGAATTAAGAGATATGAAGGCAGAAATTAAGAATTAAGCGATATGTGGAGTAAAATGGGATGGAATTGGATCAAGGGTGGGATTTTGAAGATGAGGCATTGAAATTAAAGGATAATGCCTTTATTTAAATAGTTAATGTACAATTAACGCAACCCTATTATCATGAACAGGCTATTAATATATATAATATCTCCAGTTGCAGCTGCCACAAAAAAAATGCTTTCACTACACTTAATCCAAAAATGAGTGCAGCACTATTGTAAACTCCCCCTAATTCCTTACATAGCGCAACTCATATAAATACTTTTTAGATAAGTAGTTTAAATCCAACATATATAAACTCTCTAAAGTGCAAAAATATATTCAATGAAAACTAGTATATACATAAAGTGCAATGTGTCTGTAAACTAATTCGGTATAATAACGTGCATAATGTCCATAAATCTGCTCCAATGAGCTAATTATAAATCCAAAAAAAAAAACCTCATCCAAGTGTTGATCCACTGTGATGTAAGTGAAACAAATCCATAAAGTGCATGTGTCAATCCTCTAGCTGTGAGATCTAAACGCTCACCTCACAGGAGTCTGGCCCCTACTGAGGAAGTCCACGACCAGGGATGTAACGCATATGGGGGCGGAGCCTTTTGATTGAATGTCATCCCATGGCCATCTTGAGTGTTTTAACTGATATGTCTGTATCAGCTAGCACTGCTTAAGTGCTTATTCATGTGAGTGCACCATGTTTTCTCTTTGTTTTGGGATTAAAACTTATACACAGAGCACTAGATTTTTTGTTTTGTTTTTCATTTGGAATCACCATATGCTATTTGTTCTTGTGACTGTGAGAGCTGACAGGAGAATACTGGAGATGCGGAGAGACAGATCGCTGCATATACCTAACATTATCCCCAGAGGGGAACAGCTGATACAGGGGTCATAATGTGAGGTGAGTTTTTAGATCTCACAGGTGAAGTAGCGACACATGCACTTTATGGATTTTACTTAAATGACGGTGGATCAACACTTAGATGAGCTTATTTTTGTTTGGGTTTATAATTAGCTCATTGGAGCAGATTCATGGACATTTTGCACTTTATTATACTGAGTTAGTTTATGGAAACATTGCGTTTTATGTATATACTAGTTTTCATTGAATATATTTTTGCACTTTAGAGAGTTTATATATGTTAGCTTTAACCTACTTATCTAAAACTTATTTATATGAGTTACACTATGTAAGGAATTATAGGGAGTTTACAATAGCACTATATTTAGCTAAAATACATGTAGTAACTTTCATAAAACAGTTTGACACTTAGATACCTTGGTTAATAATACAGTTCAAAGCATTTGTAATGCTGCTAATGTAACAGTTGGCTGCCCTTCTGGATAGTCCATTGAGGAAATAGAGCAACAACCTGTTCTCGCCTCAGCAGAAAAACATCTTGCATCAGTATAAGAAGTAATATGGACTTCCAGTGACATTAAATCCATGAGTAATTTTGAAAGTAAGTCTAATCATGCAGAACCATCTCTTGATTTACTGTGTGTGATGATAAAATGTATCACCAATTAAAGAATATGTTCTTCTCTGCATAAAAATGAAGATGGATTTTAGTATGGTTTAATTCATTGATTACTGTTGGATTGGGGCTATTAACAGACCAATTACAAGTGCCATTATACCTTACGTTTCAGCAAGCTATGAAAGCTTTTTTATTTACTTAAATAAAAGTTGTGTTTCAAGTGTGATTATACGTCTATGAAAATAATATTATTATTAATAATAACAATAATAATCATCACCATCATCAATATCAATATTATTATTCATATTGTCCTTCTGTCTGCTTTATTTAACTGCTTCATGCTTTTTCATCTATGGTCATGGGCCATAGAAAATTTGATATTTCTACTATGGGCCTGCTTATTAGGCAATAACTTTGTCATTATCTAAGACAGTGGTTCTCAACCCCGGTCCTCGGGACCCACCAACAGGCCAGATTTTAAGTATTACCTTGGAGAGATGCAGACTAGAACACTGCAATCACTGAGCAGCAAATGATATCACCTGTGATGCATTTCAGTTATCTTGCAAACCTGGCCTGTTAGTGGGTCCCGAGGACCGGAGTTGAGAACCACTGATCTAAGATAATAAAGTTATCATTTTAAAGCTAGTTAAGGCTTTCTTTCTTGGATATAGTGTTGCAAAAATTATTTTATTTCTATGGAAAAAAATTAAAATAAAACAACACACTTTTTTCTACTTTGTTAGTCCTTTAATAAATCTTGTCATTGTTGATAAGAAGTATTTTGTTATGTAGTTATGATAGTGTACAAATTAAATAAAGATATTTTTTCTAAATTTGTGCAACACAACGAAAAATAACCATAAAAAGCAAATAAAAGACAGAGTAAATGCAAAAGTAACAATCTTATAAGGTCTATTTCTTGAAATTAGCTACTGTAATGGCCTCTGTATGTGCACCACTCAAAATTACAGCCAGGAGTTGTTAAGACAGCAACAGGAAAGAATGATATGTGCATGCTGCACATGGCCTATGTACTCTGATGATATCATTGGCATGTTTTATAACTGGTTAATACAATATGTTGCTTAGAATTATGGCTAAAGTGTTAAAATGTGTTTTTTCACACAATGTTCACACAACTTGTTCACACAACTTTTACAAACATTTTTCTAATTAGATTATATTGCTAAATGTGTGAATCATGTGAGAAAGTTGTGTTATTTTCTGTGAAAAAAAAAGCAAATGTAAAGGATTTTTTTTTAGGTTTGGATATAGTGGGGAAAAGTTAGGCCCTTACATTTTTATTTCAGTAAGTGTCTAGCTGGTGAGATTTGCCACTCTTTTTGTACCAGTGACCTTTTTATTGGCGTTTGATAAGATGGAAAATGAAGGAAAATATTATTTTTTTAGTTATCATCATAGCAAGAGGTAGGGGTAAATATTCCATTTGGGATCAATGTTCTAGTTAGAATCACTTGAAATAGAAATTTGCCTAATTTGGGGAGACTCTCTCATTTTCTGTTGTGTCTCCAGCACAGGAAGTTAAGAGATATCTTCACTGTAAAACAAAAACAATGAACAGCGAAAAAATAACCTGAGAAATTTTAATTCTTCCATACTCTCTCCAAAACTCCAAAAGAAATGCTATATGGAAAGCATCCATCTCAAACTATTAAATCAGAACACTGGCAAAAAACCTACACCCACAACTGAAATGCACTGATGAATGGTTCACATGTCTGCTTACTGGGCAGTGAATTAGCAGTAAGAGGACAAGTCAGAGACAAGACATAAGAAAAGTGAATTCAAAATAGTGTTGTAATCTGCCTATCTGTGCTGTCTAGCAAGCAATTACAAATGATATTGTGCAAAATGATTGCTTCTGTGAAAAAAGCCTTTCCCAGCAAATAGAGTAGGTGATTATGTTTCTACAACACTAAGGCCCCACACACACAGGACATGTATTTACCTCCCCTAGATGCTTCAGGAGAGGGGGTCTAATGCCTCTTTTGCAAACATTTAGGTGTGTCAGGTGCTTGGGTGTTCATTCATTCCATTGGCCAGAACTATAATTTATTCTGGCCATTGGAAGGAATGAACACCCAAGCACTTGATGTGCCTAGCGCCAACGTGCATTTAGATGCATTTATATGCGTTTAGGTGTGTTAAGTGTTTTTTGATGTTGAAATGCTCCTCTCCTGAATGTGCTTGTTCTTGGAGCTTTTTTCTGCATCTAAATGTCCCTGCCTCTAAATGTCTGCTTGTGCATTGAGGGGCGTTTAAAGGCAGATAAAATGCAAAACATCTCCAAAAGTGTAATTTAAAAAAGCCTGTGTGGATGAGGTCTAATGCTCCAGTACTTGTCTAGTGTACAGCAGAAGATGTGAAGGTTTTTCTTCAGAACACGCTTTGTGGTCCGAAGTAATTTTATGTTCCACTTTCCCCAAACCCAAACTTTTTGATCTGCTCACAAATAGCCTGTATTTACTTTTATCAAAGTACCAAGCATTGGAAACATGTCTGCTAAATAGAGAAAGTCCCTTGTATTGTTTCCTGATCCTGATCAACCATGATTTATTATGCTGAAGCATTTCTAGAGGTTTGACTATGCTAGCATTACAAGCAAGAAGACGTATTCCATTTATACTTTATCAGCATGTGAACTGTGATAAAGCCGATGTGAATCTTATCTTTCACTATTGAATGGAATGAGCTCCCAGGGTATAAAGTAAAGAGTCTCCAGATTCTATTGGGATGCACTATAGGACATTTCTATTTGGTTAGATTCAGAAGAGCCATAATGAGAAACCTAACATGAGAGCACAGAACCAAAGCAAAATACATAATCTTGACACAGGTGGAGGCCAACAAGGCAGGAATAGGATGAGCAAAATCCACAAGATAAGCCAGGGTTGTATTCCAAAGTAAAAACAGAATTGGTAAATTAGGGGTTCTAAACAAAACAATTTAAGCAAAGCAAATGTTTAGCTTAGGCATTGTCTTGTGTATTAAGTATATTTATATTGTTCTGCCAAGTGATGCCACATATACAGTATGTGAAGATAGTTAAAAATACCGCGCTACCACTGCTAAAGAGATGTTATTATAGTAAATCTATAATTATTGTTATATGAGACAATTGCTGCTATCACTACAAACAGTGACCCCACACTGACATAAATATTTTTATACAGGTAAGTGAAGCGCAATTATAAAATGAATTCCTCAAAAATACATATATATAGTGCCACCTAGTGGAAATTGGTGAGTCACATTAAAACTTATACATATAAATATAATCAATAAAGTGCATCAACATATATATAATAAATCCCATAAAAGTGCAAGTGATGAAGCCAGATACTCCTGCTGGCTGTAAACAATAGTCCATAACAGTGTCTCTTAAAGTGCAAGTGAAAATATAAACTCTCCTGCTGAACAAGGATGATGGGCGTCCAAGCCAGTGACTGTGAACAAGTGGTATATAAGGTGCTTCCAAAAACGTGCAAACACTCGCCACCACCCGGTGTCACTAAGCGCTCACCTCAAGGAGCGACCCCCACTGGGTCAAGTAACGCAATCCCCACTGGGGTAAAATCCTCCTCCACAGGTGGGTCTCAGCAGTGGTGTAGCATCATAAAACAGAGAGAGGGACTAGCATAGTGTTGAATCGTTTATAACCAAATTTTATAAAAAAACATAGAGATACACTCACATGTGCCTGTGTACCACCACCGGTACACTCGGGTACTGCATTTTCATAAGTCATTGTACTTTTAAAAGCGATCCACAGCTGCTGTAGATGCCAGAGTATTGTAGCCTGAACGTCACCTTAGGCTCCTCCCGACGCGTTTCGTCACTGGGTCATGTGACTTTATCAAGGGTCCAGTACATACAGTATGTGTTAGTATATACAGGGCTTTTTTCTTAGAGAATATGTGCAGGAACTCACCCTCCTCAGCCAATCCCCCGTCCCCAATCCCACCTTCCGCAGGTGAGAGAAGTAAAGCAATGTCAAATAATGGATGCAGTCAAGGATCAGAACTGCATATTACACAAGGCTCAAAGTTCAGGAATGTGTAAAGCTGGCCATAGATAGATCAAAATCTGGCCAGTTCAACAAGGATTGTCAAATTTTGTACCATCTATGGCTGTTTCCATTCATGAGAAGTCAATCTAGTGATCACCGTTTAATGGACAGGCTTGCTGTAAAATGTTTGTTTGATCAGTGCTGCAACCAATCGGCTGCAGTGCTGATCAGTGTAGTCTGACAGTGGAAAAGTCTTCACTGTCAAAATATACAGTTGGGAGTATTTCTCCATCCAGCTTGTGTGGATGGGAGAATCCATTCAGTTTTTTCAATCAGCCCTCTAGCTGATCAAAAAAACTGGCCCATGTATGCCCAGCTTAACACACAGATTACAGGACTCAGGAGCGCATAACACACAGGGTACAGGGCTCAGGAGTGCATATCACACACTACAGGACTCAGGAGTGCGTATCACACAGGATGCAGGAAAAAGTGAGCACACAGGGACAGTACTTCCATACAATGCGAATCATCCCTTGTGCTAAGGATTATGCAACAAATACATAAATGGTCTATATAGTGAACTTGGTGTAGAGTTATTCACTTTCAGGTTTACAGAGGATAAGGAGGCACTCTTTACATCTAGAAAAAAGATTTAATCTCCACATACAGAAAGGCTTGTGGAATAGACTCCCTCAAGAGCTAGTTCTAGTCAGCTCAGTAGGTTGTTTTATAAAATGCCTGGATGCATTCCTAAATGCACATAATATAACTGGATATTAAAATTTTGAGGTTTTAACACTAGGGATAGTTGATCCCGGGAATATCTGATTGCCTCCCAGGGTATCAGGAATGATTTTTTTCCCCCCACTGGATTAAATTGGATCATGCTTTATTGGGCTTGTTGCCTTCCTCTGGATCAACTGTGGATATAAGAATGTGTATATGGGGGTTTAATATCTTTTTATTGCTGGTTAAACTAGATATACTAGTGTCTTTTTTAACCTCACTAACTATATAACTATATGTAACTTACAGACATGTGTGTTGATTCCCTCCCTCCCCCTTTCCAGCTCTCACCACTGCACAAATCCCCCTCTCTTCCCAGCATTTACCTCTGCACAACCCCCCCCCACCCCCCACCTTCCTGGCTCTCACCTCTACACAACCCCCCTCTCCAGCTCTGCTGTATTGGGTGTGCAGCTCAGAACGGTAATAAGGGTATTTGCGAGCACACAAAAAATCATTAGGTAGAGTCCAAATATTTTTTATTGAAGCTTGATCACATCACAAAAAGTTGGTGCAACAGTGCACCCTTTCGGAGTCATGCAGGACCTCGTTATCAAGCACGTCATTACATGCCTGACAAAGGGGTCCTGCATGACTCTGAAACTTTTCACTAACTTTTTGTGATGTGATCATGCTTCAATAAAAAAACATTTGGACTCTACCTAATGATCCTTGGTGTGCTGACAAATATCAATATTGTGCCTTTCTGATCCAGTCTCCAGCTGGTGGTTGCTGCAGCACCCAAAACTCTAGAGCTTTCTCCAGGAATGTGTGCGATGGGAATATTGAGTACAGCTCAGGACTGTAGTATAGAGCTGAGGAAGAGGTTCAGAGCACTTCACTTGGCTCCATGCTACATGTCTGAGTGGCAGGGGCAGGCTGGGACAGAAGCTCCTTCTCAAACTGCCACATTTGAAAATTAAGTTTGCTGCCTTCAGATCCGGGGCACCTAGCAACAGATGTGGGACACATGTCCTGGGTGCCCGGCGCTAGTACACCAAAGCTGGAAGAAGAAGTGAGTAGTGCAAAAAAAAAACGTTTTCTACTGCCTTCTGTGTTTAGTGACAGGTTGGAGAGGAGAGTACTGCTGGAGGTGGCAGATACCTCATGCCCGCTAAAAAAAAAGCCCTGATTATATACCACTGCTGCATATTTCATTTAAACAAACAGATGGTGATTCATCTTTTTAACATTTTCTCATCTAGAAGGGCAAAAGACACTGGGTGTGATATCATATTAACTATGATAAGAAACTGTTAGCAGTTTACAAGAAATAAGCAAGAGCCACTGGTCCCTTGCCTGGCATTGTGAGTCTGCTGTTAGCTCCCAGAATAATCTGAGCTGACTTTAATCTACAGGGCTTGCATGGTAGAGTTAGAAGATGTTTAACCACAATTTTGTCACAACTACCTTTACATGTGTACTAACCATGTTGCATATTTTTATTCTGGACAATTGGCATATTAAAAAACAAACACACTTTGGAAGAATAACCTGTAGCAGATGTATAGTTGCTGGTTTAATGGAAAGGCCTATAAAGATTGCTACACGCAGGATCTATGACACTGTCTTACAGTGCCATAGCAACAGATTAGCTATCAAACTGCTTTCATCTGTATTCCAATGCTGAAGTAAACAGCAGCTCTAAAATTCAAGGTGTAAGGAAACAAGAAGGCAAACAATATTTACAATCCAAAGAGGTTTTTCTGAGAGATACTTTGCAAACCAATGTTTGCATCTAAACTGACCATACGACATTTCCCTGGTGAAATTTAAGTATAGCAACAACCTGTACTGCTGAAAAATACTCTCCCCGTGCCTCTAGCAGTTATACATATGTGAAAAAGATTTTTTTTAAAAGCACCTCATAGCAGCCATGGGTGGGAGTAGGCTAATATCACAACACCTATACAATTGACACTTGGTCAGATTGCTTTTTTATTGAAATGTCACAGAGTTGGTCCAGGCTCTGCAGGGACCCCGACAATAATGTCAGGATGCACCTAAATGCCTGACAGACCGTTCCCACCCCTTGCACAGCCCAGAACTCCAGTGAGACCCGAAAGCGTTCAAAGGTCTTTGATTGCTCAGTTCCCAGTGTGGAGCCAGCAGGCGACAGCAGCAGCATTGGGTCAATGCTGTATCTATGTATATATGTTTGATTTTTTTTTGTATCCCATACTTCTTTTTTGTGGCAACACAAATGATAACTTTGCCTGCATGAATCCAATTACTTTCAATGTCAAAAGTTTATTGGAAAAAAGTAAAAAATAAAAACAACATGATTGTCTTTAAATAACAGTAATTTTCAAACCCATGTGATCAGTTTGATCCAGAGATCAAATAATGGTAAACAATTAGCAATAATTGTGTTTATCAAACACACACAAGCATAGCTAACCCAACAGCTGCTAATTCAAAGCACAAAGTCTCTATTTCATTGTTAATTAGTATTCTCTAATACCATTGGTACGCACATACACATGCACACACTAAATTTTATGAGGACGATACATAGAATATTAATGTTATCTGCGAACCTGGCCATACACTGTTTCCAACTGTTAGAAAAATCTAATAGTGAGTGGCCCAGTTGGATCAAAAAGCCCAAGGAGTCGGGCCACTGTCAGCTGAACATTGCCTGCAGCTAATAATCATAAGGGCCCTTCACACCTGTGCATTAGAATACATGATATGTTTTTATTTTTAAGTATGCTGCATTTTTATTGCACTTTTGATGCACTGCATTAAAATCAACACAACGACTAGTGGGTTTTATATGTGTTTTGCATCGGTGTTCCTCCCTCAAGCCACCTGGGAAAAATGAACATGTGAATCTAATAATGCACTAATAAAAAGGCGCGTCACATTTTTGGTGCATGTTTGGTGCGTTACAATTTACTATAACAGAAGGTGTGTTTTTCACAAAACACAACAAGCAGGACTTTTCCAAAGCATAACGCTTTATAAAAAAACGCAGTGCACAGATGTGAACAGTTACATAGCATTTAAAGGGAACTATTTTACATGCACTTTTGATGCATTCAGCAGGTACGTTTTAGCATGGCAAAAGAGCCCAGATGTGAACAAGCCTTTAGAGTGTTCTGACAGCCAGCACTTAAAAATATTAGAATACAATGCCCCAACAGGGGGATTAGTCCATCTATGTCATTTATGTGAATGGAGTTATCCGTTAGATTTATTTCATTCAGCTCACAGACTGAATTAAAATAATCACAAACAAAGATTTCCCAGCACACTTACCAGCTAACCTGCAAAAAAAACAAATTGACCCTGTCTAACAATTCACCTTAGGGTTTTGTTTGATTATATTTGCAAATATATGCGTAAGCCACAATGCCTACGTCCAGGCTCCTCTATGTAATGCAGTTCTAGCTCTATAATTTTCAGAGTATCCCAAGTTGGAGCACATATGGCACGTTTTCTTGGAGGGAACCCACGCATCCTTAAAGGCACGGTGATGCGTTGGATGCCTTTAGCTACCATTGTACTCTTGCTAGCTGTATCATTTTTTTGAAGGCTAACTGGTATGTTCTCTTACAATGATAAATAATATATCTATGGCATGGTATTCAAACTATATAACATGGAGATCTTAACCACTTCAGCCCCGGAAGGATTTCCCACTTTAGGACCAGAGCCCTTTTTGCAATTCGGCACTGCGTCGCTTTAACTGAAAATTGCGTGGTCGTGCGACGTTGTACCCAAACGAAATTTGTGTCCTTTTTTCCCACAAATAGAGCTTTCTTTTGGTGGTATTTGATCCCCTCTGCGTCATTTCTGATCGCCGCTATAAACAAAAGAAGAGCGACCATTTTGCAAAAAAAAAAAATTTCTTACTTTTTGCTAAAATACAAATCCAAAAAAAAAAATATAAAAAAAAAATTTTTTCTATCGGTTTTTTTCGATTTATATTCTTCCTCATATTTTTGGTAAAAAAAATCGCAATCTGCGTTTATTGATTGGTTTGCGCAAAAGTTGCCGCGTTTACGGATGATGAGAATTAATTTCTGGGGTTTTTATTTATTTATTTTTTTTACTAGTAATGGCGGCGATCTGCAATTTTTAGCGGTACTGCGATATTGGGGCAGACATGTCGGACCATTTTGACACTTTTTTGGGACCATTGGCATTTATACAGCGATCAGTGCTATAAAAATGCATTGATTACTGTGTAAAAACCATTGGCAGTGAAGGGGTTAACCTGCAGGGGGCGCTCTAAGGGTTAACTGTGTTCCCTGGGCGTGTTCTAACTGTGTGGGGACTGCCCTGGCTGGGGAAAGGGGATGATCACAGCTTTCACTTACAGGAAGGCTGTGATCATCGCCCTTCCCCCTTCAACAGAACGGAGGTCCGTGTTTACATACACGGACCTCCGTTCTTTCAGTGCGGGGGAGCCATCGCGTGTAGCCGGCGGCGATCGAGTCCGCCCTACCCGCTCCCTGGCTCCCCCCGAACACAGTGAGCGTGCGAGCGCGCCTCCGGCGGCGTGCACGCGCTCACAATGCTAGTTATCGCGGCCTCCGTCCTGTGACGGCGGTACGCGATAACGAACCACCTTGTTGCCGTCACGCTGCGGCGGGCGGTCGGCAAGTGGTTAATGAAAGATTTCTGGGAATTTATGTAAAGTCTTTAATTATTGCAAGTAATCTCAGCTGACGACAAGCAATTCCTGGAATATAACTGCAAAAAACACACAGCGCTGCCACTTTAGATATCATCCATATACAATGGTACTTAAAGCAGAGTTCCACCCAGAATTTCTTTTTTTTTTTTTTTGGCATCCACTCTTTTAATACTAAATAGATGTAACCTTTTGTTTCCTTACTTTCAAACCGCCTAGTAACTACATGCATTTTTTACTCACAATTTCATTTCTTTCACTGCTGGACTTTTCCATTTTAGGTGAGGGCATCTGAAGCCCATCCATAGTCACCTGGCATCTCTTCCTGAAAGAAGTGCATGGTGGGTAACCATCATGCACTCCTCGATCTCAGTCCGCTTAAATCGCATCATTTCCTGTCTGGAAATAACACGATTTTACAGTACAGGGAAGCCTACTGACTCCTGGGAAATGATGAGTCACATCTCCCAGGAGGCCAGGGGAAGCAGGAAGTGAGGAGAAGAGCCTAGGACCAAAAAGGGGCAGATTACAGAGACCACCTAGCAACAAATGACTTAGGGTGAATATATTTTTTTTTTCCTTCAAAGGTAAGTCTATATAGGCAAAGGACTTGAATGATGTAAAAAAGAAATTCCTTCAAAAAAATATTACATTTAGGTGATCAGAACAGTGCAATCCTCAAAGTGCCAGTGCATAAAACTTGCTCTTTTATAAAGTGCTTCTGAAGATGCCCAGTGGGAGGGGAAAAACTCATCAAGCGAGCACGTCCTAGTGTAGTACATTCAGCAGTTGGAACATAACAAAAATAGGTACATTATACAGTTGACGAGCAGGTATGATAGATTTGATACAGAAATTGACATTTAACAGAGTACAATGGTTCTCCAGTATGAATGCTGAGTCCTTCGAATTATATCTTATATATTATATATTATTTGATAATATGTTAATCTCACAAGGAAGAAGGAAGAACCTTGTCAGTCTATAAGCAATGTATCATTCATTGGTACGTCATCTGTTTATATACCATAAGTGTTCTATACCTTGTTTGGTGTTGTAAAAGCACCTTTAGTGCATTACTTTTAATAATGCAGTAACAGAGTGAAATAAGAAAAAAAAAATATATAAAGGAAATGGTGAAAAATACCAGAACTGGAGAGATGCATCTTGCATATGTCAGGTTGATACCACTAGGGACAGGTGTCAATCAATCGTCTACTGGATAACTCATATTTTTCTATTATTTCATGGCATGGATTAATCAATTGGAATTAACATGAGACACGGAGGAGTGAAGGACAATTGTTGAATTAACAGCACATCCAATTACAACACGAGGAGGTATTCCCTAAATGCTCTGTTCCTGATATTTTTGGTGAGTCGGGACACAAGAGGGGAGAACAGCACTGTGGATTTAGCACTTTATGAAAGAGGAAATTTTATGCACCGACACTTTGAGGATTGCACTGTTTTCGTCACTTAAATGTAATATTTTTTTGAAGGATTTAAAATATTATTGGACTTAAGTACCATTGTATATGGATGATATCTAAAGAGGCAGTGCTGTGTGTTCTTTGCAGTTATCACAATAAATCTATAAGTATCTTATCACAGCAGCAGCTCTAATATGTTGTATTTATTTTATTTTATTTTATTTTATTTTATTTATGTTTTGCACTGGCACTTTAAGGATTCCATTTAGTAACATAATTTAAAGGAATTTTTAATTTCATTATTAATACCAGTGTGTATAGAAGAAATTTAAAGGAGCAGCTATTTTCCAAATGCTACAAGGATGACAAAACCTATCCTGGTATGCCAGAGGTGCCCTAAAGACATTAAAAATACTGTATGAAATGAAATGATGATGACCATAATAAAAGTGCAAGTTCTCATTCCAAAAACACTCTTTCTGCTACTTCTGGATCATCACATAGTGTTTCTTCACCAGCAGCATCTGGTTATAGATAAAATTACACCTTAGGTGAAACATCGATCAAGCACAGTATATGCTTCTGGATCAGCATTATCAATAACTTTAAATGCATATAGGCAAGAAGCTTTTACATTATTATGCAGGAAAGGGGGGAGGGGTTACCTGTTCTCATGTATAGTCAAAATGTCCATAACATACAGCTGTGCTCATAAGTTTACATACCCTGGCAGAATTTATGATTTCTTGGCCATTTTTCAGAGAATATGAATGATAACACAAAAACTTTTCTTTCACTCATGGTTAGTGTTTGGCAGAAGCCATTTATTATCAACTGTGTTTACTCTTTTTAAATCATAATAACAGAAACTACCCAAATGACCCTGATCAAAAGTTTACATACCCCAGTTCTAAATACTGTGTATTGCCCCCTTTAACATGAGTGACAGCTGAAGTCTTGTGTGGTATTAGTGGATGAGGCTCTTTATCTTCTCAGATGGTAAAGCTGCCCATTCCTCTTGGCAAAAAGCCTCCAGTTCCTGGAAATTCATGGGCTGTCTTGCATGAAATGCATGTTTGAGATCTCCCCAGAGTGGCTCAATGATATTGAGGTCAGGAGACTTTACTTTATTCTGCTGTAGCCAATGACAGGTCAACTTGGCCTTGTGCTTTGGATCATTGACATGTTGGAATGTCCAAGTACGTCCCATGCGCAACTTCCTGGCTGATGAATGCAAATGTTCCTCCAGTATTTTTTGATAACATACTGCATTTATCTTGCCATCAATTTTGACCAAATTTCCTGTGCCTTTGTAGCTCACACATCCCCAAAACATCAACAATCCACCTCCGTGTTTCACAGTAGGAATGGTGTACCTTTCATCATAGGCCTTGTTGACTCCTCTCCAAATGTAGCGTTTATGGTTGTGGCCAAAAAGCTCAATTTTGGTCTCATCACACCAAATGACTTTGTGCCTGTTTGACTAATTGTAAGCAGGATACTTTGTAGTAGTAATGGCTTTCTTCTGGCAACTCGACCATGTAGCCCATCTTTCCTCAAGTGCCTCCTTATTGTGCATCCTGAAACAGCCACACTGCATGTTTTCAGAGAGTTCCTGTATAGTTATTTGTGGGTTTTTCTTTGCATCCCTAACAATTTTCCTGGCAGTTGTGGCTGAAATATTAGTTGGTCTACCTGACCATGGATTGGTTTCAACAGAACCCCTCATTTTCCACTTCTTGATTAGGGTTTGAACACTGCTGATTGGCATTCTCAATTCCTTGGATGTCTTTATCTTTCCTGTTTTATACAGTTCAACTAAATTTTCCCACAGATCCTTTGACAATTCTTTTGCTTTCCCCATGACTCAGAATCCAGAAATGTCAGTGCAGCACTGGATGAAAGATGCAAGGGTCTGTCAGGAGTCCAGAAACTTATTGACCTTTTATACACACACAATAATTATAACCAAACAAATCACATGTGAGGATGATTACCTTTAATAGCCTTTCAAACCACTTTGTGTCAACTTGTGTGCATGTTATCAGGCCAAAATCACCAAGGTATGTAAACTTTTGATCAGGATCATTTGGGTAGTTTCTGTTGCCATTATGATTTACAAAAGAGTAAACACAGTTGATTGATAATAAATGGCTTCAGCCAAACACTAACCATGAGTGAAAGAAATGTTTTTGTGTTATCATTCATATTCTCTGAAAAATGGCCAAGAAATCATACATTCTGTCAGGGTATGTAAACTTATGAGCACAATTGTATATAGTCCTTGATATTCTATTTGTAATAAAAATAAAAAAAAACAAGTTTAGTTTATTTACTGAATAAGCTGTACTTTTATTTCAATCATTATATTTTTATATACACTGCATTTTACCTTCCCAGTGTAACAAAATAACTTTCAGTTTGCAAAACTAGTCCACACTAGATTTTATTTACATTTTTCCAAAATTTCCATTTTTTTGAGAAAATAACCTGGGAAAAAACATTTTTTTCCCATGGCTTTAAAAATCTCTAGGGCTAACAGGGATTCTTTAAATAGAACTTGCCCATTCTCATTCCTTAACTTTAAATGTGATGGCCAAAAAAAAAAAATGTCAACTTTACTTTCAGCACAGGATTCAGCACACTTTTCTGTTAAAGCAGATCTCCAGCTTTTAGTGGTGTTTAAAGAATTTGTTTGGACCAAGCTGGTCCAAACGAATGACTACCTTCACTAACAGATGCAGCCTCAGATATATACAGTGTTGCATTCTGGCAGCAGAACAGGAACTTTTCATTCCACTCCCAGAACAAAATCGAGTCAGGCTAAGCTCTGCTCCTGCCAGCAGTAGCTAAATACATTTTATGCAGTGCTCCCAGCCACTGCATCTGTTAGTGAAGTAAATAGGTAGTTAGATAAGTAAATAGTTCATTTGGATCAGCTTGGTGCAAACAAGTTATTTACATTTTACTAAAAGCTGGAGATCAGCTTTGTGAGGAAGCAGGTGTGAGGCCGAGATGTTAGAGGGCTTCCCTTGCGGCTAAGTGCACAGCTACCCTGAGGATGAGACAGGGGAGCAGCGCCCAAAGAAGCACGGGTCGCCAGCAGGTAATTCCAGACGACTGTGTAGCAGGAAGTTGCAGGAACAGCTGGTCTTTGCTGGTGTGCTTAAGGCTCCATGGGGAGTCAGCTGGAGACAAGGTCAGAAGGCAAGCCGGGGTCATACACGGTTAGATCAGAGGAAGCAGCTGGAACGGTGCACCAGGACAAGGATGCGCAGGATTGCAGAATTGGTAGAGCCAGCAGCGGGACAAGCCAGGAGAATGGTCAAGGAAGCAAGCCGAGGATCAGGACTGGAGAGCAGGTGCAGGGTCAGGACAAGTCGAGTCTGGTAAACAGGAGATCAATCAGGAGAAAACAGGAACACAGGAATCACAGGGGAGCTGAGAAATAATCCAGCAAAGTCCTTCTGTTAGTGGCAGGTTTAAATAGCCCAAAGGGCGCCAATGTGCTTGCTATTGCGCATGCCCTGTGTGTCCCCACGTTCGTGACGGAACGTTCGTTCGTGTGCATCGGCGCATGCCCACTCGTACAGGCAGCTGGACGTGGCCATGTTGGAAATGGGCAGCAGTAGCCGTTCCAGGTCTATTTCCCTGACAAGCTTGCTCTCTCCATCTTCAATTGCCTCCTATTGAAAATAATTTTGTGCAGTTGATCTGTAAAATTATATATTTTATATCTTAAAAAATAACAGTACAGTTGAATATTTTGGGCTGAAATACGACTTCTCTCTTTTTTCAAACTATAATCCTATTTAAATGATGATATTCTGTACATTAAATGTTTACAATAGTTAACCAGCCTCTAAAAATAAATGACTGTGACATTTTATTGAAGAGGACATTCAGTGCAGCACATTAGTACCTATATAATATAGTATAATATTTCTTATTTCTGGTCAAAACATGACTTCTCCCTGCTTCTTCCTTGGATTAAAAAAGATATGATTCTGTGTGTCAAGTTTGTTCCTTTTATTTCTAATAATATGTTTTACTGAGTTTTATATCAGGAGCATGTGTCCAAAATCTTTTCAGTTTTTATATGTGTGTGTAACAAAACTTTAATTTCCAATTTATGCCTGATGCCTGCTCTCTGCCTACCACACCTCCTATTAAAACATGATGAGATTCTGTGCTTAAATGTGTATAATGTTTTTACAGTGTGTCTGGAAAAATAGTTTTTATGTAATATTTTTTACTGAAATGTGTTTACTCTTTACCTCTAAAACAAGTCATAAAATATGTGATTCTGCTCAGTGTACTTTGTTTGAATAATGCCTTTAGAAACAGAACTGTTTAATTTAACTATAAATTATGTAGGGTGTGGGATTAAAAGTACCATTTCAGCATTTGCAGACAACACCAAGCTATGCAGTTGAATTATGTCCTTGCAGGATGTACCCAATTTGCAAGCCACCGTCAATGTACTATTTAATTGGGCAACTATGTGGCAAATCAGCTTTAATGTTGATAAATGTTAAGGTTTGCACTCGGGGGCTAAAAACATGCATGCATCATACATCCTAGGAGGAGAACAGCTGGGGGAGTCAATGGTGGAAAAAGATTTGGGTGTTCTGGTAGATCATAGACATAATAGCATGCAATGCCAAGCTGCAGTTTTAAAGCTAGCAAAATACTTTCTTGTATTAAAAGAGGTATATACTCCAGAGAGAGAGAGAGAGAGAGAGAACATTCTGTCCCTGTACAAATCATTAGTAAGACATCATCTGGAATACACAGTTCAGTTTTGGGCACCAGTTCACAAAATGGATATTGAAGAATTGTAGAAGGTGCAGGGAAGGGGGACCAAAGGTTTAAGAGGCATGGAGCAGCTCAGCTATGAGGAAAATTTAGCTGAGCTGAATTTATTCTCTCTTGAGAATAGATGATTAAGGGGGGACATGATCAACATGTAAAAAAACAAAAGTGGTTCATATAGTGAACTTGGTGTAGAGTTATTTACTTTCAGGTCATTACAGAGGAAAGGGGCACTCTTTACATAGGTACATAGTTAAACAGTTACATAACAGTTAGTCTGGTTGAAAAAAGAAAAGTCCATCCAGTTTAAACCAGAGAAGAAAAAACAAAATAAAACACACACCCAAATAGAAAACCTCTATGTATACAAGCCTATACCCAAAGTTGATCCAGAGGAAGGTAAAAAATACAATAAAGTATGATCCAATTTGCACCAAAATTCCTTCCTGATCCCCAAGAGGCAATCGGATATTCCCTGCATCAACTTTACCTATAAGTAAGAAGGCCGACCATTGGTCGGCCTGTATTTGTAGGAGGAGTCTGGCACATTTAAGCCAGCCTCCCCCTACCCATAGGACGGCGGTTCTCGTGGCTTCGTCGTATCCGGCCGTGGGCATTCGTCACTTCCGGTTCCGGCTCACTGATCGAGGGGATTTCGTTTTTCATTGCACGGTATTGGCAGCAGTCGTCCGCATCTTCGTGAGGAAGGGTAAGCCAGGCCGGGGGGCCTCGCACGCTGCAGGTCCCCGGTCACTGTAGCGCACACGCTGGTCCAAATAACATAAAAAATGGAAGGAGACCTAGTTGAAACCCATATCCGAACATATGTATCTCCAAAAGATAAACCCACACACAAAATAAAACAAAAAAGAAGAGACCAAATTTGACCTACCTGAAAA